>BMAO01024536.1:0-26462 GCA_019973975.1 Trichonephila clavata
TATCGCTTTTTTAAAAAACGTAAACAGAGATGTTAAAACAGATTATCATAATCCAAGTCAATTTATGCACATAGTTAATACTGGGAAGAAATTTAAAAAAGCACACACACGAATTTTACGAAAATACGTATTTGAATTATCAGTTATCACAAAATTAAAAAATTACTAATTACTGCATACAGGTTAAAAAATCATTAAAATGCCGCATGTAAATTTATGTGAACGTTTCTTAAGATAACTCTTAAGTTAATTAATATCACTTTTTTTTTAAAAAAATATCAAAAGTAATCAGAAAATAAGAAATTCTGTTAGTTTCATAAACTTTGGTTCGAAATTATGAACTTTGACGATGTAATAGCATCTGCATTAAATATTAACTTAATGAGTAAAAAATTCGAGGAATCGTAGAAATTTATTTTCAGATCTACGTTTGAATAAAATATTTAAAAATATCCAGTTAGAATACAACGCTGTTTTGTTAATTTACTTCATTTTTTTTTAAAATTTAGCATATTTATTGATTAGTATAAATAAAAAAGCATATACACATTAATTGCTTCATTCAATTACTCACATATATTGCGCGTGTGCAGTTAAAAACTGTTTACACCCTTGAGTTTTGAGCTATATTTGATATTCCTTCTTAAAATTTAAATTAAATTATAAAGAGTGAATAAATATTTAGAATTTATAGAAATGTTACAAAATATTCTATTTCAGCATTTTAGCTTAAAACTTAGGAATCAAAACATTTAACAATAAATTACATGAGTAAAGCAAAAAAATACCGCTTTTATAAGATACTTAGCATATTACTAAATGTTTACGGGCCAGTAAAATTTTCACAAACACACTTGTTATTTATGTAAAAAGAAGAAAAAAACCCGTTTAAGGTAAGTTTTTAATCATATGAAATCTTTATGCTCGGTAAAAGACGTTTTAAGATTTTGAGAGCAAGTATACATAAGTCTAATAGACTTTCAAAATAGTTGTTAAGCTTTCCTTAAAGTGTTGAATGAACCTCACACAGCTAAATTTATCTTTTTCTACAGGAAAAAGAAAAGATAAAGCTCTATGTTTCATTGACATCTACAAGAGGAAATGAGACAGAGAGAGAGGAGAGAGGAGAGAGAAGCGGTTCTACATTACTGAACCATCCCGTCAAGGGCGGATCCAGCGTGGGAATATGGGAATGTCGGTTCTAAAGGGGACGGGCACTATGCAAATTATATTCGTATTAAATCTTACAACAATAATTAGTGGATACTGATGCATGTTTCATAGCATTATATAAACGATTGAAAAATTCACATTAGTTTTAATAATAGATTCTGAACTTTTTTTAAATTAATTCAGCATTTAAAAACTCTTAATATATATTCCATCTAATTTAAAAAAAATAACATTTGTGTTAAAATGAATAAGAAACACGAGAAAAAATAATATTTGTTAGATTGAATCAGAAACATGTGGAAAAAAACAGTTTTCGTATTAGATATTTTGTTAGTAATAAAATGTAATATAATATTAATACAAAATAATTTTTCACTCAAAATGTATTTATGCATGTTTTAAGAATTAAAAGCATAAAAAAATTTGCTTTTTCGAACAAAACTGCAAATGATTCTTTGGAATAAATTTATTGCATTAAATAACTCAATTTGTCTAAGCAGAAAAATTTTAAAGTAAAATAAAATTAATACATATATATATATATTGATATTAAGTTTATATTCAATGAGAAAAAATCATTGTCAAAAATTACTCAATTAAAATAATAACTACTCAAATCTGAAAAGAGAGAAGAAAATACTGTTCATTTAAGTATATGTTAAATAAAATAATATTTTACAATTTAAATTGAAAGATGATGTTTGTTATAAGACCCTCCAATACGAAAAAAAGAAACTATAGAATTTAATTCTAAAAAAATAATTTCCCCCCCTTAATCCAAAGGCTTAACAAGGATCTATTACACCTTTCGAATGTGTTTATCACAGGTCATCAACCCTTCCTTGAAACTCCTGCTCCTTTGCTCCTCATCACCCATCCCAAGTTCACATGCTGATTTCTCAGCATCTTAATATTTCTATCATATATATCAATAATTTACTTACTTGCAAATGAAGAGGCACTTTTTTCACGGGAGTACCAGAGGGTGTTTTGGACATCATTTTTAGGAATAATAAAACAAAAGTTCTTCAAGTTTTTGCAAATAGAGAGGAGGAAATTTAAGAGTATCTGAATATAATCTTTTTTTTCACACGTTAAAATGAATTAAAAGAACAGTCACCACGTTTTTCCTCAAAAACAGTTGTCAATACTCTTCTTCAGGATGCAACTTCTTCCGGGTTTGCAATCAAACGAACTTAACGGAACGTTTTAATGATGCTAAGACCTTTCGATCGGTTGTACGGAAGTGGCAGACGGTGCCAAGCCTAAATTCGAATAGTGGCTGGCGGCCCTTGAAAACCTGGACAGTGAGATTGCATTTGGCGTTGGAAACGATCGATATTGAGTCGCGCAGTATCAGTCGACTCGTCTGGACTTAATACAGAGTAAAGCTTCATGCCATCAGAAAAGCGGTGGCAGACGTACTCACGTGATACCTAGGTGGAATTCTTGATTTTCTCGAAAACAGTTGACAATTTTCGGCGCATAGGGCTAAAACACGTTTTTTTTTTCAAGCCAAATGATGGCAATGCAGTGTATGAAAGTAGCACGCGGATTTACAACTGGAAACAAAACTAGGTCGGACAGCTGATAGGGCTTCTCTTAATGAACAGTTTCCTTTTGCTTTCACCTTCAACCGGCGTGGGTGTTAATTGGGAGGGGAATGAAATGTGCACGTAATAAAAAAAATTAAACGAAACATACTCACGCAATATGTACAAAAAACAAACAAACAAACAAAACATATGATGCTTGGCTTTAAAACCGAAACTCTTTCGTATATAATGGATGTATATCACTTAAGAAATAACAGAGATGTGGCTAATTGTAAATTATTTACAGGTGTTCAAAAAGTAAATAGATAAAACTTTAATCTTGATAGCTATAAAAAATCATTGAGTGACATTTTGTATTAAAGAGGTTTTAATAAAACATTCAAATAAACCCCACAAACCATTTTTTTTTTTTTTTGAAAAAATGCAGCATCATGAAGAAATTTTTTTTTTCTTATTGAAATTAAACATGTATACAAACTACACTATACAAGCATAATAAAATGACTGAAAATTAAAAACCGTATTATCCATCAATGATAACCAACCACCTACTATTTATTGTAACTGTTAAAATCAGTATAATTCATTCTTTAAACAGGGATAAATAAAAGGAAGATAGAGGTTATGGAGGTATGTTTCAGGAAATTTAAATAAAGTAGCAAAAATCAGTGAAGCGCAAGGATCGCATTAGAAGATTTGATTTAATTTCAAAAAATTTGCTAAAACTGTACTATGCGCTATTTTGTATCAGTTGGAGATCATTTTCAAAGGAAGAATTTGAGGAAAATTTGAACTAATAGCTACGCACGAAGATAACGAGATGAAGTATGATCGATAAATTGTTATAACTACTTCCGCATGTGCTACTCAAGTATGCAAAAAATAATTTATATAGATTGATATAAGTCAGCAAACTTAAATTTTTTTATTAGGATAGATTGCCATATGTTTTTATTTATTGTTATTAGTAGCTCACTGCGTTCGGTTAAGGAACTTAATAATAGATTTGAAGGATATATACGTATATTATCCATTTGTACGGTTTGGTATAATACACTTTTTGAGTTTACTACGACTCTATAGTAAGTTATAATTCTGTATAATATTTCTCTTTACTATTATATAAAGCAAAGTTTTACAAGCAGGTAATTTTTTTAATTAGAATTTCTATTATTATTATATTATTACAGAAAACTCAAACAAATAAAATGTAAGATTTGTATCTATTTTTATATCTAAGTTTACTCGACCATACATACAAGATAATTCAACAGTTTAATAATTATATGACTTCATTAAAGGATATCAACTTTACAAATGGATATCATATTTCCTTTTCTCAACTACGAATAGAAAATAACGTTTTAATTTAAGAAATCAATTCATAATCAAAATAGTTCTTTTTTGAACTTTTACACTCTTTGAAGTTTATTATGAATACAAATTTTGCTTGTGCATTCATTGACATTGATTTTACCGGAACATTGAAAAGGTTTTAGAAATAGTCAAGACGAGGAACATCCCATATCCAACATAATTTTTCCTCGTATCCTTTACTCAATCGGGTTATTTAAATATGGAGTTTTATGGACGAGTTTTTTTCATGAGATTTCCAAACAATATACCGATTTCTTTGCTCGGTTACACTAGAAGTTTTTAGTATTATTTGAAAGAATTTCTGGAATAAATAGTCTTTTAGAGTAAAATTTGAAGAATAAAGAATGTATGAATGTTGTTGGTTAGAGTAATATATAAATTTGAGATACAAAATTTAATATCTGGGATGGACTTCTTTTTTTCAAGAAGATAATGCAAAACTATAAATCTTATATAAACTCAGAATCTCGTTTTTAACAAACAAACAAAAATAGCATAGAGGGAAAAAAATAAGGGTAGCTGGTTGTATATTAGAATGGTCTTTTAGTTCCTTACGTTCTATTGCATTGAAGTTTAGAGCGTAACCAACCCTAGTACTCATTTTAGCTTAGCAACTCAAGTGCCTATTTTAGCTTAGCAACTCAAGTGCCTATTTTAGCTTAGCAACTCAAGTGCCTATTTTAGCTAGCAATATTCAAACTCGATAATTATAATTCACCACATTATAAATACACAATTTTTCTTCTGCCAACGATTCATATGATTCAACAATCATTCTCATATACTTACAAAATTGAATCTTTTGTCTTAGAATTATAAAGGCCATATAACTTAGAAAAAATTAATTTACACTTGTTTCAAAACCCAATATATATTTTGTTCCACAAGTCGTAATGACTTTTAATATTGGAAAGTCTGTTTTTAATATTTTCACTTGAAAATTCTTTTCTTTATGCAATATAGACTTTTAATCCTTGAACTTCCATCATTGAAGAAAAATTAAAAACTTTTAAACTTTTAATCATTGAAAAAAATTAAAAAGTAAAATAAAACTAGATTCTACGGCTAAAAATTATTAGTTGAAAATGACGTTTTGAAAAGTGCATCACACAGTCCTAGAATTATTGAAATAATAGCGCCACCACACACACACACAATATCTCCATTTTACTTAGCAATTATTATTAAATATTAATAATATTTCAAGTACTATTCTCTCTTCTGTCAAAGTTTCAGTTCCTGAATAACTTGTTTTATTGTCGGCATTTATGAAGAATCTGTATGATAGAGAAAAAATTGGAGCGATATTTATTTATTGGAACGAGTACAGGCACATACACATTAATCATGATTTATTAACTGTCATTTCAATTTCTGCAAACACCAGACTCGTGTTCGTAACGTTATTCTGAAGCTAAGTTTTGAAAAAGCATTATTAATTTATTTTCTATTTTGGTTGTCTTGTGAAGAATAAAACTGAGGTGTGGTTTGATTTAACGCGTGTAGCAACATTTACTATTTATTTACACGATTCAATAACCCACGAGTTGTTGTGACGCGTCATATTATACCTAAATTTCAACATCAAAAACATTTAGGGTGTAACATTTCACTAAAATAGAATAATATTCGAACATGTTTCTGGAAATTTTGTATCAAAAAGAAATCCTGTATTGTTTGTTCATAATAATGTAGAATATCTTTTTCCCACATCTTATTTCCGCACAGTATGGGTTCACTGCACATCAACCGTATGACCTTTGCAAGTTATTCAACTGGAAATGATTGTCATCGACTAGTGAGAGATGTGTCTTTTTAAACCCCCTCCTTTCTCTATCAGTTGCATCTGGTGTATCCATTGCTCTGGTTAAGAATATTAAATAAAGTGGTTCTTAGAATGAGGAATAATATCAAAAAGTTTTGTCCGAAATTTATTTATTTAATAAAGTACATATTGGAACACACGTTCGGAAATATGAACATACCTGAGTAATAATTTCACAACAATAATTTAAAAAAGACAACATTAGGTTTATAAGTTTATGGAATACAGCGCAATTAAGAGATTTGTTCGTAAATTAGTTTTTAGAACGGAAATCAAACAACAGAAATAGCTGAAGCTATTACTCGTTTGAATCTTCCATCGAAATATCCTGGAAATGCTTTCATCTCAATTATTGATTGTTTATTAACGACGCGCGCAAGAGTTATCTCTTCTCAAGTAAGTAAATAACACTTTAATGATCTAGGTGCGGAATATTGATCTTTCTTACGTTTTAAAAAATGCGCAAATACCATTTTAATAAATAGGAATCACACATTTACCAACATATGTTTATCTTAAGTTCCGATTACTGACTTTGTCAAATACAATACTTTCCAGTAATTTTTTCTCCAGAAGAACAATAGGGAATATTTGCAAAGGAATGATTTTTTTTCGTGTACATTGTTTTGCATTTATTCATACACAACAATCAACATTTTTACTATGCATCTATAGACTATTCATATATTTTTATTTCATTCGTCTAAATTTTTTCATGTAAGTAACCTATTAATGTATTTATTTGAGCATCTCTTCGACTCTACATATTCATTTGAACATCTCTATGACCTATATATATATATAGCTGAACAGTACGACGTTAATATTCACTCACTCGACTTATGACCACTTGCATTCACGTTCACAAAAAATAAAGACAATTTTCATAGATAGGGACAAAAAAGGCCAGTGGAATTGATACAGTACAATAGAGGGAGCATTTTAAGTATTTTTCACATATTTTGTGTAAAAATTGTACGTTAATCGATTGAATTTTTGCAATTAATATGGATAATTTTTGCAAATGTTGAAAAATGTAACAGACTTAAAGCTTATTAGTCGGAACGGAATTAAGCTAAGGAGACGTGTGTGTGAGTGTGTGCATTTAAATAAATATTATTATTATTTTATAATTCACAGTAATATTGTATTATAATATATTTTAAATATTAATATTATTTTATAATTCAATAATATTATATTATTATATATAAATATTAATGCTATTTTATAATTCAATAATATCATATAATTATACATAAATATTAATACTTTTTATTATTATTATGCATAAATATTAGTATTATTATATAAATCTGTTGAGTATTACAGAAGATATTTCAGATGCGCTCTCTTAGTTTATAATTTTGACAAAAACTTACTTTTAGAGAACGGTTCCTATTCCGATCATCTTGGAAAAATTATTCAAAGACTTATTTTTTCGGATTTATTTTCATATAAATCCCACACTTGTGTGCACTAACTTAAATCTTACTTAAATTAAATACCGTCAAACATTATAAAAAATATATTTATCCAAGACATAAAAGTGGGAATCAATGTTGCATGAAAGTTTAAATATGTGTATTCCTCTTTTGAAATAAAATAAATTTTAAAAAAAATTAAGACCTGACAGTGAACGTTTTTATTATAGAATGACATATATACTGTGATTACAATTTTCATTAAACTTCAGATCTACTAAAATATCCTAGAAGCCGTTTTTAAAGTAACATATAATATAAATATTATATAGTAACATAAAATGAAAGAAATACATGGCATAATAAAATTGATAATACAAAATAATATCACTAACAAAGCCAGAAGATCCAAACCAGATTTCAAGAAACATACTTTAAAAATGATGGAAGAGTCTATTATAGAAGAATTAACTAAGCGTATGTATAACATAGAACAGAAATAGAACTTTAAAATGTAAGAAGCCAAAATAGTCAATAGACTAAAATGAAGATCTGTTATGATTTCTAAAGCTGTTGCTGAATTAGGACCAGCAAATTAGGGTTAAATATATTTTATGGATCCATCTTCCCCTGTTCAGCAGAAATTTTATACATAACAGGAAAACATACAAATATTGAAAAGTTAGGCCTAAAACCAAATATATATATATATATATATATATATTTACCTATACATTTTTCACTTGAACTTTTTTTTTATCAGATACTGCTTAAGTAGCTGCTAATTTCTTTTTATATGCGTAAGAAGTAGATTTTCATTTTTTTCTGATAGTTTTGCTCGGATAAAGTTGTGTGCTTTCTTACCAGAAAGTACACTTTTCTGCAAATATAAGAAACGAAAATTTTTTTTTTGTTGCATTAACCTTTGGACAAGGAATTCATTTTAAAGTAATCGATAAAAAATTATTTCTCTGCTTGAATGTCAGTAGGAAAATTTAACAACAGTATATTTTTCAACTGAATTTTAGTTGTCCATTCTTAGTTATTCATTGTTAAAATTTTGTTTCAATGACGTAATGAAGAATTGTATTTAACAGAAACTCGAAATAATTTTATCTTTTTCTGTAAATTAACAAACAAAACAAAGTTTTCATTCGATATTATCAGCTTTTAATAATACTATTAAGAAGGATTAAAATGAATATAATTAAAAATAAAGTGGTCAAAATGGATTTTTTTATTAATTCATTTACAGATGTGTTTTGTATAGCATTAGAATTTTCCTCCTATTTTGCAAGTGAGGAAATTCTTAAGGTATATGACTACTCTAAAATTGTGAATTTTGTCAAAAATTGACAATTTTTTCATGATCTTATTTAATAGACCAATCTTAATACCTTTATAAAAAAGTCAAGTTTATTATTTTCCGTTTACTAGAACAAAAATTACAAGTGTTTTAGTAAAAGCAGATGCCATTACTTTAAAAAGCGTTTTACTCGAAATTGTGTTTTTTTAAAATGCTCAAACGGGGACAGCGATTGCCCAAAAAGTTAGAATGAAGAAGTGTTTTAACCTTCAGATTTATGAATCGCTGTTTTATCACAAAATTTACAGTCCTTTATGTTAATGTAATCACTGTTTCTTAAGCAATTTCATATAATAACTAAGATAAAGTCCTCTAGTGTTTGTAAAAATTAAAATATCTCTTATTCTGAAGGTCATTTCATAAATGAATAACATAGCAACACATCAGAATTAAAAAATTGAAAATTTGTTTATAAACTTTTGGGGCAGAATGGGCCACGTTTATGTTATTTAATGTAAATTTTTACCAATTTTTTCTCATTTTAGAAAAAAGTAATTTCTTTTTCTCTTCTTAGTTTTAGCATATTTAAGAAAAAATGGGAGCCACAGGATGCTTAGGGATTAACTTAGAGCTTACAAGGGATTAACATGTTACGAAATGAAACGATATCGAAATATACAACGTTGTATATTCAAATGCTTATACATACTTTTAATAACTACGTACGTTGAAAATCTTCGAAAATTTTCAATGACCCTTACTTTTCGCATTTTCCCTTTTCAAAAAAAGGGGGAAATTCCTCATATCAAATAAGTTTAGATTTAAAAAAAAACTATAAAGCACACATGATAGGGAAAGTAAAGTAATTATTTAAAAAAATTATTTTTAATTATTTTTTAACTACAATACAGAATGATGAATCTTACCTGATTTTGGTAATCCGTGTGATTTCGATTGTTATTCCTCATTTTGTTCGAATTCATTGGTGGTTTTCTTTAGTTTAAACGGAGAGCAATACAATTTTGTCTGTAATTGAACGCTTCCCAAGACAACTGAATGAACTTCAACGTAAAACAACAATATTGCAATGAGTATTCGATAGCTCTGTGAGATGTACGACTGAACGAGATTATGACTGTTTTTTCTCATCGCAAGACATATTTACAAATGGACTGAGTTATGAATGAAGATTACAACGACAACCCGAAAAGTTTTTCACGTATGCTGATTCGGTTCGCTGATCGGTGAGTTCACACTGAGTCTAACTGACACAAGGTGATGCTTGGATTCGTTCAATGAAAATGTACATCACGATTTTACCGTGATTGGAGGAAATAGTACAAGGAGGTCCAAAATATCTTCCAAGCAGGTGGTTCAACATCAATAAGTCAATCGAGAAAATTATTTTAGAAACTGAAAAGAATCGCTTGGAGGAAAATGATTCAGTCTTGGGAAATTGAACGCGGAGAAAAATAAAGCAAAAACAAAATAAAAGGGATAGAAAGAAACTTTCACTCCCTCTTTCTCTCTCTTGAATACAATAGATTCAGAAACAAAATTATACAGTTGATAACCTGCTGCTACAATTCTAGTTTTAGGTCAGATTCAAACTACCCTTATTTTCATATGGAAATTCAAATGAGGATATAAAGACAATAAGTTTTTTTGGTTAAATTTCTATAAAAAATTTGATAAATTTGAAGAAAATATGCAAAAATTTTATATACCGGGTCTCCATAATTAAAATTGAAATTTGCGAGCAATCTATAGAAAAACAATTCAGCAGAATTGCATGAAAATTGAGTAATGGCAGAATGAAATGATGGGAATTTTATCAAGGGAAAATTATAGCGACTGCCGATAGAAGTGAAAACTTAGAACTTTTAGTATTAAAATTTGAAATTTCATAATGTTTGAATAAAAATTATCAACATCAATCTGGTTTTCACATCTATTGACACTCCAAGCAGGAACTAAATGCATTTATATATGGATTTTTATTATTCTAATACGTTATGGCTGTACAAGATCATAACAAAATATAAATACAATTCAATTGAAATAACAATTAATATACAATCATATTATTTATGGATAGTATTTGTATTTACTTAAATTTCAAAGTACTTGATTTTTAACATTATTTTAATTGTTTGCATCATTGTCATCATTAATTTCAACAATACTTAGACTTTTTGTACTTTCAATTATTTCATTTTGTTCTGAAAAAGATACAATAGGCTTATGGTAACTAAAGTAAGAAAGGAAAATGTTTGATTCAAATTTATCTAAGTATCGTGTAAAAACCACATCGATCGTCGTTTTATATTTTGTAGTATTGAGTTTTCGATCATTGGACATATTTAAATTAAGTGTTTCATTTAGAAATTCAATTAATGGTAGATTTTTATCATCTGCAAAGTTAATATTGAAGTCTCCGCTTAAAATCATCGGTACATTATCATATTTTACGCCAAATCTTTTTCGAGTATTTCAGAACCTTCTTTTGTATAAATCATCAAATTTTCGAGTAAAAATTGTTGTATCTGTCTCATAGATTTTCCAGGCGAAATATAAACGACAATTAATATGTATTGCCCATTCTTGGAATCGCAACGAGCAATACACAGTACATACACATTGAACTTTTCACTAAATCCATTCAATTTCACTTCTAAGATATACTCAGCACTATACGACAGCTGTATAGCTACAGATATACTGCTATAAGCATGTCGATGACATGAACGCACAGGATCTCACCCATCCAAAAAGTGTGCAAGGCGAACAGAACACTGCGCGTGCGCCAGTCAGAGCATGTCGGTGACGCGAACCCATAAGATTTTCCCTTACCAAAAAGTGCCCAACGCCGCTAAAGAAGTTTTCACTTCAAAAACAATGAGTTTCAAAAACAATGAGTATTATTGAGTGTTTTATTGAGAACATATAAAAAATCTACAAAAATTTACAAAATATGCTCGATATGTTGTCCACCATTGTCTGTTACCATATGGAAGTAGATGGCAAGGTGATGTGATACAACCACAGTGATTATGCCGGGATGGTGCTCCTTCACACATCGCCCGTTGTGTGAAACAAGTGTTCCGCCGCCATTTCGGTGACGACAGAATCATCAGACCGCATTTTCCTACAGCTTGACCTCCTAGATCTCCCGACATGAATCCTCGCAACTTTTGGCTGCGGGGATACCTCAAGGCCATGGTCTACCGAGATCCCACCACATTTCTATCCGACCTTAAAGAAAGCATAGAACGCCACGTGTGTAACATTCCCATGTTCAGGCTGCTTTCAACAGTCGAACATGAGATTTTACGCTTCTAAATGGTAGCAGACAATAGTGGACAGCATATCTAGCATATTTTGTAAACTTTTGAAGATTATTTATGTGTTGTCAATAAAGTTATGATACGGTACCTCTAAGGGTGGTTTTGAAACTCATCCCCCCCCTAGATAAAACCCCCATCACTTCATTCTGCCATTACCCAATTTTCATGAAATTTCCAATTCCGCTGAATAGTTTTTGCTATAGATTGCTCGCAAATTTCAAGTTTAATTATGGACACCCGGTACATAAATCTCGCTATGTATGTAAAATAAAAAATTGAAAATATATATAAAAATATATATATTTAATAATAGATATCAAACATGAAATATATAATCTGATTTAGATAAACTTGAAATACGTCGCATATATTTCATAACAGAAACTTTACTACTAGAATTTTTATCAATAAAAGTACGGGCTCCTATTTAGATTTTTCTCAAGAACTCTCCATTGCTCAAGGATGGTTTTAACTTTATAAAATATTTAAGCAACACCAAATTTGAAGAAGGGGGTCTATTTAATTCAAAGTACTTTTTGTGTTTTCACGTACTAAATAATTTAATGGATTCATATACGAAATTCGTTCGATAAATAAGGTAGAATTAAAATTCTTAAAATTATTTCCCTTTTAAGACTTATAATCCACTTAAGTTTTTGAAAAGATTTATAATGGAGGTTATAAAAGCAAATTAGTCTTAGAATATTGTTAAAGTTAAATTTGAAAAATCTTCCACACTTCAGAAACAGAAAAGAAAAAATTAATATAAGTTGAAATTTGAAGTGGATATAATGCAATATAATTAACTCTTAAATCTCAATACTGTTAAATACGTGACAAATCCCGAAATTCAGAAATGAAATCTACAAATGAAAATTAATACGCTTTAAAAGAAAAAAAGTACTTAGCACGATTTTGAGAATTATACGGAAAAACTAATCAAATACTAAAATAAAAAGTTCTGAAAAGTGAATATTTTCAGGAATGAATTGGAAGCTTAAAAGAAACTCAAAATAAGAAAATTACTTATTCTCGTTGGAAAGTGGAAAATGTATTGTTGGAATTTTATGATGAGATTTTTATCAGAGTACTTAAAAATAGTAAAAATTTAAATTGCACACAAAATATTGGGTTGTTCGGAAAGTAATTTCGTTTTTTCCCGACAGAGGATTTAATTGTATTTTTTTGCACCCAACTTCACATTTAAGCCGTATAATTTTTATATGCTTTGAGAGCTCATATAGCAAGGCTTGTGTGTGAAAACTTCCAATTAATTCTACGCAATAGTTTTTGGTTGGTGCCCTTTTAAATATGGAGAGCGATAAGCAGCATTTTCGACATATCTTACTGTTTTACTACAGAAAGGGTAAAAATGCTGTTCAAGCCAGAAAGAAATTGACCGATGTGTATGGAGAAGGTGTGTTGACAGTACGCCAGTGCCAGAACTGGTTCGCTAAACTTCGATCCGGCAATTTTGATGTCGAAGATGCACCACGTTCGGGAAGGCCGGTTGAAGCTGATAAAGACGCGATAAAGGCTAGTTGATGCAAACTGGCGAATAACAACACGTGAGATCGGATTGAGGTTAAATTTATCAAATTCAACAGTTTATGACCACTTGAAAGACCTGGGATTATCCTCGAAGCTCGATGTATGGGTTCCCCATGTTCTCACAGAGAGAAATCTGTGTCGCCGCATTGACGTCTGCGATTCGCTTTTCAAACGTCACGAAAATGATCCGTTTTTGAAGCGCATCATCATTGGGGACGAAAAATGGGTTGTATAGAACAACGTTAAACGCAAGAGGTCATGGAGCAAAAAAGATGAACCGGCTCAAACCATTTCCAAAGCCGATATTCACCAAAAAAAGGTGATGCTATCTGTTTGGTGGGATTTTAAAGGAATCGTTTTTTTTTAGCTTTTACCGGATAACACAACGATTAATTCGGAAGTCTACTGTCATCAGCTGGACAAACTGAATGATGCACTTCAACAGAAAATGTCAGAAGGAAAGGTGTAGTGTTTCACCAAGACAACGCGAGACCTCACACAAGTTTGGTCACTCGCCAAAAGCTATCACAGCTTGAATGGAATACAATGCCACACCCACCATATTCTCCAGACCTGGCACCATCATATTATTATTTGTTCCGGTCACTCCAAAATTTTTTAGACGGTAAAACCTTCACCTCAAATGAGGAGGTCAAAAACCACCTCGATCAGTTTTTTGCCAGCAAAGACCAAAAATTTTATGAGCGTGGAATTATGCTACTACCAGAAAGATGGCAAAAGGTGTTGGACCAGAACGGCTAATATATAATTTAATAAAGTATTTGTGTTTATTGTACGAAAACTGTCTTTCACATTTCCACAAAAAAAGAAAAAAAAACGAAATTACTTTCCGAACAACCCAATATTTTAAGCAATGGCATTGATTCTTTGAAATTTAAGGCATTCTAATGAGAATTTTAAGGTTAAGGTATTAAATATTTTTTAAAAAAAATATCTTAAAGTATAAACAATTTGAAGAAAAGCAATGATTTATCGAGACATTTTATGAGAACTGTGGCTTGAAATGAAGTGAACAATTTTATTATTTTCAAAGAAATAAGGTCACGGGGTCAAAATAATATACTAAAGAATAAGTAAATCCACGTGAAATAATAGTCGGATATAACCTTTTTTTCTAACAGATAAATGGATATAATCAAAAAAAATATTTTCAAAAAAATATTTTTGTCTTTTCATCCCTTCAGTTAAGCAATTTTATGGATTCGGGATTTCATTTGTAAGTAATTTGTGAGGTTTTAGAGCTTATAAAAGAGCCATGCTCGCATGCATACAACGCACTACAAATTAAAACTGTTTTTTTTTAAGTAAGTAAATCCACTATATATATATATATATATATATGTATAGAATCTCGGTCTTGAAATGTAAAATAGCAATAAATTTTTGATGATTAAAATAATTAAGCAATTAAACAGGAAATACTAAGATTATTTTGTAAGAATCCTGCTTGAGCGCCTAAAGGTGTGGGAGAATTGGAAGGAAGACTAGCCATACTTCAAAAAACAATCTAATTTATTCACAATATTAACCACAATTCAGATTCGGTCGATCAGGGATAAGAGATGCATCCAATTAATCAATCTGGAGACAATTAACGAGATAAACAAGGTACGAGAAACACTTTAATACTTAACATGCTTACTCAGGGTGATAGCTCTGACTTCTTAGCAATTTAGATTCAATCTCCAGTGACCGATCACCACCTTAAGTAATTCAACTGTCAAATATAATCACGTCTTCTTCTTCAAAGAGGAGTTTAAAAATAAGAAAAAATTTAAAGCCCAGAAATTTTCCAAGAGGACTATTAGTGAAAGGAGCGTGGATAGAACCGTGACAATATTAGCAGAAAAGATTAAGTTTCAACTAAGTAATACGTGAAGTTAGAAAGAATTCTAATTCTAAAGAGAGAGAGAGTTCAAATTCAAATTTAAATCCGCGAAACAACTACAGTGGTGGTTGGCGTCAATACTCTTCAGGAAGTGGGCAATTCAAACCATAATCTCCCTGTCACTAATTTCTGAAGATGCCATTAAGAACCAAGATAGAAATCACAGCTCGTTTTAGTTCTTTGAATATTTTTTCAAACAACTTTGAGAAAGAACTGGAAAAAGTAGAGAATTGATACACCTGAATAAATTATACTTATAAAATGAAGAAACTGAAACTATGATCTAGCATCACAAAATCATACATGTATATATACGAGCCATTTACCCACCTGTGCTTCGCTGGGTATTTCATAATATTGTATGAATGAATATATACTGTTTATACCTTCAAAAATTAATGATATATCTAAGTTTTAGCCTTAAGTGTACAATTGTAATGAAAAACATTCTTATAACTCTCACCTCTTGATTTAAAAAGGATAGGACATCTGAATAATAATTTCTAAAATTGAAGTAGAATTATCTTCAACGTTCTCTTAACTCGCTTCCCCCAAAGTGGGTTTCCGCAATACTCATTTTTAGTGGATTTCTACTCAATAAAATAAACATGCTTACCAAATTTTAAATCTAAATCTAAGAGTTCAAAAATGAAAATTATTTTATCAATAAGGCCCCGTAACCCCCTTTGAGTTTCCGTTAGACAGATTGTTAATGAATTTCAATTCAACGAAACCTTTTTTGTAGCGAACCTCTACTTCATGAAAGGAATGTGCCTACCAAATTTGAAGTCTGTAGGTTGAATAGTTCGAGAATGGGAATATTTATCTGCAATGCCTCTTAAGCTCTCGCAACACCCCTAGAGGGTCAATTTTCACAAAATCTGTTCTTAGTGGATCTCTTTCCTGATTTCTTTGCACTAATTAAGTTATTATTTAAGAATCATTTTGTTTATGCTTCGAATTCTAATTCCTTTTTTGATTGCTTTGTTTAACTGAAAATTATTAAAGCAATTTAAAATAATTTAATCCATTTCGGTAAAAATAGGTTTCTATAAACACCAGTACATCTGATGTAAAGAAAAATAAATTCCTTTAACAGAATTAATTCCTCAAGTAGAAAGAAAAATAATTAAGTAAATTTTCTATTACCAAGAATAAGGAACTTAATTATTTTAACCTATCTTGCTAAATTCTTGAGTGGAAAATCAAATTAAATCCATAAGGAAATAAATAATTGAACATATAGAATATAAACAAATACTACCGCGTTTTTTACATAGTTTAAGAAACTTAAAATCTATGTTCCCAAACACACAACTCTTCAAAAAATGATTTATTTTGCCTTCCCTGAGAAATTTTCAGAGCAAATGGATGGGTTAGAATGTTATTTTTTATTTAATTTAGTGCAGTAACTTTAGCAACCAACTTCAGGAGCCCTAAAATAAACAAACAAACATTGACAGTCTGGTAATTCAATAAAAAAGCATGCTTGAGCAGAGTTTATTTTACGGTTAAGTTTTCTTTTTTGTTTGTTGTACGCGCTTCTGCACGATATGAGTCATTTTGAGTCAGTAGGAAAAACCTAGGAAAACAAAAAGAAATCAATGAAATGTCTCCCCATAAGAAAACAAATGAAGTTAAAAATTCAAAGCGTTGCGTGCTGCCATTTGCTTCCCATGTTATATAACAACATTTAAAGCTTAAGAGTCATTATAGGGAGAATATTTTTTCAGGAACATTACCATTCGACTTGAAAAGATATCCCGAACCATATAAAAGAAATTGCCTTTTAGTTTTCGATATAATTCTGCACTTGCACATTTAATCTCCATTTTTATTTATCTTTAGGCTCTTCTCTAAATATTTGTTACATACATTCATAACCAAGTAGGATTACTGTCATTCACATAAGAATTAGAAAGAACACAATAAAAATACCCCAACTCGATAATCATTATCATTATATAAGGGATTTTTACCGATGCAAGATTCATTTGTATTTTGGCTTAACCTCCAGCTATATAATCCAGCAATTCAAAGCATTTTAGTACTTCATTATACCAACTTTGTTATATTGTTAGCCGGAACCGGTATGCAGTTCCGCGGCTAAGGATTTTTTTTTCCGAAAACAAAAGAGTGTTTAACTACAATTTGCAAAATCCTTTCTAAAGCATGAGTCAGCCTATTAATAAACACATTATTTAAATTTGAGCTATCTTTGAAAATGTTCTATGTTGATCGAATTTGTTTCAAGATGAATGCCATACAGGACTCGTAGTAACACATTACGTATCACCATATCATACAGTAACATCATTGCATATTATGCATCATTGCAGTGGCGCACACAAAGGGGCGGGGGTCCTCGAGTCCGAACCCCCCCCCCAAAGCCCTTGATTTTTTTCGATTGGTTATAATCCTATGTATATAGTACGTAAATTTTAATTAAGTATATGTTATTAATAGTTGTTTTATTAATTAATGGCTCGTACAATAATTAATTATTTTACTGTTTTTTGTTCCCGAAAATCGACAAAATCAAAAGAATATGTTGGGCAGCGTATTGGAGCATGATACGAGAGTAGTGGACTTTCAACCCTGGACACCCCCCTTGAAAAAATTCTTGTGTGCGCTACTGCTTAGCAGCATCATAACGTATTACTATATCACGTTGTAACATCATTACATATTATCTTATCACATAGTAACATCATTACTTATCATACATATCACACCAGTAACATCACTATAAAACAGGGGTCGGCAACCTTTTGGCTGTGACGTGGCCAAATCATCTACAATAAGATTCAGCATGCCACACAGTAGGATATTTGTGAAACATTTCTTCCTTGATAATGCATGCAGAGTTACAGAATAGAGGTCAATAATTTTTTTGTTCACAGTTTTATTTTATATTAATATTGTATCATTTAAAGATATTTATGAACAAATAATAAACAACATAAAATATTATTCCTTCAACATAAATTTTAAAAAAATTTGAATTGTACATATATTATGTATTTCTTATAACATATTTATTAAAGTAAGAAATAAACAGCATAAAATATAAATATTTCCCTTTAATTTTGTTAAATAAAAAAATAATTAATGTTTTAATGTGAACCTTGTCTCTTCAGCGATTTACTTCATATCGCAATATCAGGGGTATCAAATGTGTGACATTCAATTTGACACAATTCTGAACATTCAGTTGTTAAACAGCTTCTTTGTGGACTCAAAATACTACTTTTCATATGAGAAAGATTTGTTCACATAGATATGTAGAACCAACGGCAAAAAACCAGAGTACATGCAATTTTCTCTTTACAAACAATTAAATCTCTCTATCAATGGCATTCATAAATTTACAAAATAGCTGTAGATTCATCTTAAGGTACCCGAACACGTTCGGAGTACTTTTTAACAAAATAGCATACTAAAGCATTATAAATGCTCTTTTAGGACTCAATACCAATAAATATTACTATATTTAACTATCAAAATTTAAAATAAATTACCTGAATTTTACAAAAATCACAATTATAAGTGAAATTTTAGCAATATTTTTGAAAAACTTCAAAGCAGTTAGAGAAAAAAGTAATAAACATATATTAGTAAAAGTATTACTAAAACAAATTAGATGCATTTATCTAGAAAATGTACTAAAATTTTAATTTTTTTATTAAAATTTGAAATTTTTAGAGCTGATTGAGTTAACATTATAAGAAATGTTACATTTTTTATGAGATCATTATTTAAATAACAAGCCATAACTCAAAAAGTATTCATACAATAAGAAATATTTTAGTACATTCTCTAGAAAATAACATACATATCAGGTTCAAAAAGTTTTATAGAAATACATTGTAATATTTTGAGTTATCAGACTCGCCATGATAGATTTTGAGCAATTTAAATGTCCACTTCTGGTAGATCAAAAACCTATTTCCGGTTTTTCTAATTTATAAATTGAGTAGCTTGACCTCTAAGTATTGTAGAAACAAACAAAGTATGTTTCGTAAAGTCAAAAATATCTCTATTCAAAAATAATAATATATATATATATAATATATATATATATATATCTGTCTTGAATGAATTTGGTCATTTTCAACTTGTTCGGATACCTTAAAAATTTTTTTCGTAATTTCGTAAATGTCCAGAATTTAAAGATGTTTGTCAAATATCAACTTCCATCCACTAAAAAAACTGATAACTTTGTAGAATTGTGTAGAATGCCACTGAAAATTGCACCGCGTGCCAAATGTGGCACGCGTGTCATAGGTTGCTGAACCCTTCTATAAAACATCATATCACATAGTTTCATCACTGCATACACATAGTAACATCACTACATACACATAGTAACTTCACTACGTACACATAGTAACATTATTACATACCATAATACCCCATAGAAACTTCATTACATATCATATCACATAGTAACATCATTACGTATTACAACACAAAACACCAATCTGTGTCTTAAGTGCAAAATTTTATAATCGCTTCCGAATTAGTATGAGTTAAACTGGCAAGAGTTGTTTGAATATGTATGTTTAACACGTCCAATGGTAAATAAGACTTTAATTTCTTAGGCTTTTTGTATTTTCCCGTTTTGTCTTTGGTGAAACATACTCGTGCAAGTAATTCAAGAAGGAAAAGTTCAGAGTAAGAGTCGATTCATCTTAAAATATTTAGGGTTAGGTAAACTCATTAATTAAACTCGAAGTTTGTGAAATTACTCGGAGTTCTTCCTTTCATTCATACATAGCAGACTAAAAAGAAACAAATTGAAAAATCTGCTACTGACGGAGCTATTTTAAGATGTGCACGACTGAAGCGGAAACGACACGTGGGTACAAAATAATAAAAAAATACCTTCAGCTGTCTGGAAATTTTAGGACCTTCATAAATAAGATTTTTTATTTCCTTATTTAAACTGTCTTATAGATACTTAAAATCAGTATTGCTTTGTTTCAATGGGAAAAAATGAATGATTTTCACTTTATATTTTCTCTACGTATAGTGTTATTTAGTACTTTTAGTTTGCCTTAAATTCGAGATGGCGTATTTTCTTATTTGAAACAAATCTTCTAGTTAAATTATTTAAAATTTCTGTCAGTTATAAATCTGATTCTTAGGTATTAACCCTCTGTAGCATAGTGTAGATCAGGAGGTGACAACCTTGTAGTTGTAGCATGCCAAACCACTCTATCAATATGATCCAGAGTGCTAAAGAGTTGGAAATGTTTGACACAATTCGATTTCTCTCTCTCTCTCTCCGCTGCAATGCAAGCAGAATTAGAAGATAGAGGTCAAGAACGCAAATTTAGAGTTGTATTATTTATTAATTTTGCGTCATTTTATATAAAGATATTTATTAACATAAAAATAAGCAACAGAAAATATAATTATTCTTTCAATATAAATAAAAAATTAAAATTGTACATATATTACGTATTTTTCAAACATTTATTAAACAACATAAAATTTAAGTTTTCCCTTCAATATAGTTAAATAAAATAAATAAATATTTAATACGAATTTTGTCTCTGCATTTCTCCGCTTAATATAGCAATACCAGGCTTATAACTTGTGACGTTCATTTTGTGACACGATTTTGAACATTCAGTAGTTAAACAACTTTATGGATTCGAAATATTTTCAAATGGGAAAATATTTTCATCAGACAGGTTTGTAGAACAAAAGCGGAAAGCAAAGTATGAGTAAATTTCTCAAAAAAAAAAAAAAAATCTATGACAACATTAAAGACATCCAATAATTAACTGTCAATTTATTGTTAGAGCTATCTTTTAGATTTTTCGTAATTTCGTAAATGTTACTTTCCATAATTCTGAAGATGTTAATACAATAATCCCATTTCAAAATTATCAATTTCCCTCCACTAAAAAAGTAATAAATTTGTAGAGTAGTATTGAGTGCAAATGAGGATTGTACCACGTGCCAAATGTGGCAAGCGTGCCGTAGGTTACCAAAGCCTGGTGCAGACTGTAGGCATCATACCATTCGATCACCTGCCAAATTTATAGAATGAATTTTGTAACGTAATCCTGCACTATAGCCCGTGGTCTATACTCTGAGCTAACGAACTGGTGTCAAAGAAAACAGCTATGTGATGTTACTTGTACCAAATTGAAAATTGATTATTCGAATATCGGTAGTTACAAAGAGTGTCGGCCGGATGCAATTTCAAAAAAATAATAAAATATTGTTCAATATTTCAAACTGTTTCAAAAACTTCCACCTTTCGTAACATACGCTGGCTTCAGTGGCGTAACGTACACCCCGCAACCCCCGCACTGCGGGGGGGGGGGCAAAGCCTGACTGACACCATTAACGTAGGTTTTCTCAAAATTCGCTTTACATTTCAAAAAATCGAATTTTTAAGGGATTTTCCAATTGGCGATCTAACGTCATTCATAATCAAAACTTAATACGCTCATTAGATATCTTTAATCCTACAGCTAAATCAAAAAACAATAATCCAGAACGAGAGATATATAGATTTAGACGGAGAATCAGATAAAATGCTAGGGAGATATAAAATTCATCACTTATTACTACAGTATACATTACATTAACTGCAGGCAGAAGGGAAAAAAAGACATAATTTACTTTTTAAGAAGCAGCACAGTAAATTACTGGCGTCTTTAGTCCCCCCCCCCCGTGTTTCAATTTCATTTAGCGAAGTCGTAAATAACGTACATCTGTTATGCCTTTTTCAAGTAAAAATGCATTACGATACTTGAAAAAGCATAGAGAGGATTTTAAATGCTTATTTGATGATAGATTCATGAGTATTTAGTCAAATGAAGCATAATGGAATGTAGCAGTTTATTTCTTTTTTCATGAGATCATTTTTGCTTCATACAAAGAACTCTCCTTATTAAAAGTTGCAGTATTTATACGCTAGAGAATATAATCGAACTTTAGATGAAGCTTATCTCGGGATTCAGAAATGAAAACTGAGGCAAGTGATAGCTTTTTTTCTTTCATAAGAATTTTAAATTGAAAATTATTTTGCAGTGTTCGTGTCTTTCTTAGTGTTCGTTTTTATTTAAGTTACCAGGTCATCTATCGTTAGATTTCCCGTTTGAATAAATATTATAAAAATACTCTATAATTTTATAAAAGGCACATTATGTTATGGTTTGGCAGTCCTTTGTATATACATATATATACACACACTTGCCAGAAAAGAATGTTCTTATGGACGAATGTATAAGATCTGGCTTGCGGGGGGGGGGGCAATTATTTCCGTTACCCACTGGCTTGCTTCCTTTCGATTTTGACCCCGTAACGAAGCGTCACCTCAAGGCAACGTTCCCTATTTATAGTAATTTTCTTCATGAATAATAAAAAAAATTTAAAAATCTAGAAATGCATGTATTTTATTTTATTTATTATTATTATCTCGAATCCAAAAAATCAAATAGATTCAAGTTCATGAGTGACGGCAGGTTGATAAAACTATATATAGCTTCCCTTTTTTTTAAGATAAAAAAGCCGAATGAAAGATTAAGTTGAATGAAAACAACTTAAATAATTTTTTGTAGATATGAATCCTAAGAGGAACTGATAAGTCCGAATGACATTTGATAAGAATAACCTAAAATTAAATTATGTAATAATTCATTACTTGTTCTGACAAATTCTTCTACAATTGAGATAAGCAAGATTCATTTTTGTACACAAATGTTTTGCAATAACATTTTTAAACCAAGAAATTATGCAATTAATTCGAAAAAATTAACAAATTACACACTATACAAAGATAACTGTATACATATAATAGCTATTTATTACTATACATCAGTGGCGCACACAAAGAGGGTCCCGGGTCTGAGCCCCTCCTAAAGCCCTTGATTTTTTTCGTTTGATTATAATCCTATGTATATAGTATGTAAAATTTAATTAAGTATTTGTTACTAATAATTAATTTTATTAATTATTGCTAATTATTTATTCAATATTAATTTTTTATTGTTTTTCGTTATCGAAAATCGACAAAATCAAAAGAATAGGTTGGGGCAGCGTATTGGAGCATGATACGAGAATGATGGACTTTCAACCCTGGACTCCCCTTGAAAAATTCCTGTGTGCGCCACTGCTATATACATAGTAACTATATTAATATGCTATACTTTTGGATGGTAATCCGCGCTTAACCTATTTGCTAAATTACGTTTCCAAAAGTTTGGGAAAATTTTAAAATGTTGTATTAAAAAGTCAAGAAAGATTATATCAGTTTAAAAATTAAAAGTTTTTTTTATAAATTAATAAATGTATACAATATAAGCCCTCATTAGTCCGGACAGCCAATAAAAACATTTATAACTTTTAAATAAAATAAACCCTGCACTGTTATGTGTGTGTGTTCTAAGCAACTTTCTTCTCGTGACCTAATACATGTCATGTAAATCCCGTGAAATTCGAATGATCTGTTATGTAATTATTTACCACACACATTTTACATTATCTTATTTCAAAATACATGTTTTTTTATTGTACAAAGTGCTTAGATATATACTTGGACTTATTTTGTAGGTTAATTTTGCTTTTTATAGTTATTTTGTTTTATTTTAAAGATAATCTGGGCGATGTTGAGCCCTCATAACTGCAGATTAATGAGGGACCATGATTATTCCGAATGGATATTTTAGGAATTAATGTATTTTATTTAAGTTTTTGAATTTTACTTCATAATATTAATATGAATATTTATTATTCATTAATATTAATACTTTTCGATTTTTATAAAAGTTAAAACGTATTTAGAAAAACCAATAACAAGTATATGGTTTTCTATTCTGAAAAAAAAAGTTCAACTGTGAGATTCTTGGGTTTCTAAATATTTTGATACGATTTTTTTTAAAATTTTTTCAAAGTGTTATCTCAAGAAGAATGTTTTATTTTAGCAGGAGGAAAAAATAAAAATAAAATATCAAATTTTACGTATTCTCATCAATTTTTAAGCTATTTCCATATAACTAGCTTTCAGGGCAATACTTTTTTTCCTTTTTATTTCTTCTCATTTAAATAATGCATTCTTTCTCAGTTTGGAGACAGCCCATGTATGGAAATGCATTGGAAATGAAATTTCTATTCTGTAGAAGGAGGGAGCTCTTTATTTCGTTCCAAAAGAAATAAAAATTCTTTATTTAAGTTATCGGAAGTGGGGTAAGACTAGTTCAATAACCAACTTTGAGGAATAAAAGGACCAAACAAGAATTTCCTTATTTAATAAATGTAATGCGTGTGAGACAAAAATACTCATAAACACGATAAAAAAGCTATATCCGAAAAAACTGAGCAATGAAAAGGAACGCTCCGGAATGTGAGTGCATATGCAGCTTTTATTAATAAAAAAGTAATTTTGTTAAAGGTAATATAAAAATATAATACAATAAAATAATTTTATATGAAAATTCGAAAAAATAAATAGGTATTTAAAATAATAAACTATAAATTAAATCTAGCCAAATCTATTTGACAGAGATAAGTTGATATATCTTTTCAAAACAAATATATTGATACTTTTCCTTTCCTTCCGCATGTAGTGCAAAAAGATCTGACTTTTTCTGATAATTTATAAATATTAATACTACACATCATTAAATCAAGCTTGAAATACAGATTATTTTACTTTCTTTCCCTTGAGAAAAAAAAGGGGATAGGGAATTCTTTTGTTAGAGAAACTTTAAAAAAAATTATACGTTAATGTTAAGAGTGCATTGCATATTTTTTTTTATCTAATTAGAATAATTAAAAAAGATATTCATTATTTAGTTTAATTTCTGTCTACTTTTTGTTTTACTTTTTGTAGTATGTGTGATTTTCGCACAAATCTTTATAACTTAAAGCAAAGTATTCCATTTGGTCTTGATAACTCACTCTTGAAAATTAAGTGGTCGAATGTTTATTCCCGCATTAGATGTTTATCTTTAAAAAATTGAATACGTATTTTTCTATATATTGATACATTTCCAAGGTATAAAATGTATTCAGCCTAATTAGGAATATGTGAAGTAGAAAATTTAACTCATTTATTTCCGTTAAAGAATTTTTAGCTGCCATCCGCTTTTTCGAAAACGTTTACTTCCAATTAGAAAGGGAAAAATATTTTTCTAAGTTCTTAAAATAGTTTTCTCGACAACTCTCGTTTTTAAGAAAACATTTTTGTTTGGTATGTGACATGAAATTCAGCAATTTGGGTCGTACGCTGATCCTGAATAAAAAAGGTAGAGCTGAGACATCATGCGTTGAGTCTTCCCACACTTTTTTCTTAACATCAACAATGAGTAATAAAAACAGAGAAACAAAAGTTCTTCCTTATCTACTAAGTGACAGGTTAAGAATATTTGTGGATGCGTACAGGCCTGAAACGTTGCTGTAATTCTAAGCGTCAGGCAGCAGCTTTATCACATAGATAATAAGGGGGCATTGTAAAAAAATGACATTGTTGAACCTTACTGTTTCTCCTTTTCTTATGAAGCTATCAAGGTATCATTACGACTCTGAATGATCGCATCGGGGATGCTGGCAACATTATTTTTTTATATATAAAATAAAATAATGTTGCAATAAATGATATCCGATAAATTTCAATTTCATGAAAGTAGTAATATATTTAAGAATTGAAGTTTGTTAGGAAAGAAAAGATTGCAAGTTTCACTATTAGAAATTTAAAAATTTGGAGTATTTCTTACTTGAGTAAAAGCAAAACTTTGTATAAATGGTTAAAATAGATTTTTTTAAAATTACTGTTCAACAAGTAGTTAATAATTCACTAAAGAAATCTTCAACTTTCTTAACGAGAGTTCAGTGTTTTGATACATAATAGTACTAAATACTTAGATTAAATGCAAAATTACTTGTTTAAGTTCTAAAATTAAAAGAAAATTCTAGACTGTAAATGGAACTTACGTAAATTGCTTGTTTCCTATACATGTGGTGGCTGAAAA
>BMAO01024538.1:0-104913 GCA_019973975.1 Trichonephila clavata
GCGACGGGCCAGTTCAGCAAATAGGCTGAAGTCGCATGATATGAGATCAGGGGATTAAAGAAGATGTGTGAAAACAGTTGTTTGAGTTTTCACAAGAAAGTCAGTGATGAGGAGGGATCGAAGTTAAGGAGCGTTGCCATGCAAAACAGCCCTGCTCATCTCACAATTTAGGTCTATTCTTTTTGGATCGACTCATGCAAACAACGCACATTGCCTACCTTGAATTCTTTGTTCACAGTGTGTTTTTCAGGGATAAATTTCAGATGAGCAATGTCCTGGATATCCAATAAAACCTCTATCTAGCATGATGTTTCCTTTAGAGCGATCTTGGCGGAATTTCTGCTTGCGTGGAGATTGTGGTAATTTCCACGTTGCCGATGCTCTTTTGGATGGCGGGTCGTATAAAAACGCCATTCCTTGTCTTCAGTAACATTTCTGCCAAGTAGGAAAGGATATTTATCAACTGCCTGGTATAAGTTTCCCACCATTTCCATTCGAATTGCTTTTTGATCTTCGTTTAACATGCCGGAAACGTGATACACCCTATGCATGTTAGGGTTCTTAGTATCCATTGACATGTGGCCTAGGATGTTCCAACTGACTTCGCTACTTGTTTGAAATCTGTTCTTACGTACCACGCAGAAACCTTTTCGATATTTTTAGCGGTACGAGAAGTCTGCAGTCATCCAGAGCATTTGTCATCTTTGATATTTTCCTTCCCTTCTCTGAAACGTTGGTGCCCCTCAAAAGCTTGCATTCGCGATAGTGTATCACTGCTGTACATATGCTTCAACATTTCGTAAGTCTCCGAGCAATCTTTCTCAAATGAACACAAAATTTGATACTCATTCTCTGCTCAGCAAATGCCCTTTTTTCAATCGCCGGTTACTAAATACATCCACCTACAAAATACGACGACATGAAGCTCCACCGACTACGTGATTTAAGACAAACCACTTTTAGAAACGTTATCGTATCTGTACTTTAAAAAAAAATTCACGTTACGGGCTCAGTCCGGAAACTTTTGAATCCTACCTCGTACATAAATTTTCTACTGAAGGGGAAGGTTTTAGGGTGTTAGAGTCCTATAAATACCTAGGACTTTCATTGATCCATTCATAGCATTTCACTTCATTTAACATTTATAGAATATCAATTCTAAGAGACTTACGGGAGATTAGTTATGAATTAGGATAGAATAAAAAATAGGATAATATATTTTCAACCTCCTTAATCCTTCTTTTTACACGACATGAACTCCTAGAAGAATAATTAATTTTATTATTCGATCAGAACTAAATCTTTTCAATCGATTAACCATTTCTGTGACATCTATTATGAATATAACTTACAATTTTCCCAAATAAGGTGAAATATTAGTAACTTGCAACCATTAAATGGCTTGGAATTAATTTCCTTTTGAAATCGTTTCGATAAATTTTTCATGGATCATGGAAGTTTGAACAAATTAATGAACTTTAAAAAGTTTAAATGGAAGTATCATCAAATATATCAATCTAATTCTGGAAAAAGTCATAATAATGTTATTGATTATTGATTATTTTATCCATTACTTGCTGAATTTCTATTTGGCTTAATACTACAGACTATTCCATTAACATTAAACAGGCTGAGGATTGCTAAAAGATATAAATATGTCAAAATCTTTTAAAAAAAGGAATTAATACACACACGTGTTTGGATCTTGTAAAGAAGGACAATTCATAAAACATACATATTAAAAAAATTTTAAAAAACGTTAAGAGAAGCAAAAAATTAAAACACCATTTTCAAAACTATTATGAAAAATATATTAGTTTTAAAAATGCTTACAGTAAATATAGATTAAAATCAGGAACTATTTACATTCACATAAATTGTGACATGTAAAATATCGGATAAGAATCTTACACAAGATTCCCTAGCTTCATTACATAAAAAGTGAGCACACAAAATCTCACGCACACACAAAAACCGAACACGACTCACAGTTTTTAAGGAGAGGGGGGGAATCTGACCTTACGAAAAAAAATTACCATTACAGTATATTGAATATATCTAGACAGAGAGAAAAAAAAAGAGAAAGTTTCTTTTTTCTGTGTTCGTATTGAATGAGATATGATGCACAAACATCATTTAATTTGTTTAAGTGACTTCTAGTAAAAGATATTAATATTCACATTATGATAATTTATTTTATTAGTGAAATATAGTGGTATGTACATCTCAACCTCAGATCTTTTAAAAATAATGCCTTACCCAGTAGACATGGTAAGCTTGTTGCTTCACTACCCTCATCCTGCCTATGCAATTAACCCTCCCCCCCCATTGCAATTTATAAAATAATCATCAAAAATACTAGAGAAATATCAATTCAATAAACACTCTCTATTATTTTGGAAGAAAGAAGACGAACTTTACCCAAAATACTTCATACACGTCTTAATGCTATGGCCCAACTGTTACTGCTAAATACCCTAATCCAGTGCTTCTCAAACTTTCAATATTTGTTACCCAATATTCAATCATAATTTTCCTCGACCCTCCCTTTCCTCCATACAAATAACAATGTATTGCATTCAATAGTACTATACTTTGACACTACAGCTACAATATGATTTTTCTTTAAGTAGCACCGGCGTACATAAACATCTCGCTCAGACAAAGCATTAATTGCCCCGCACGTATATATATACGTCTTTCCTAAGTAAGATCTTTTCAGTGCACTGTTATCCATAAAATTATACCGAAGGGTTTGGAATGCAACAAAAGGACCTTGACAGTGTTTGCGAATAATTTACCTATTTCAGAGAATTTCATTATTTATTTCTTTTCTCCCCCCCCCCAAATAACATCATATACGCTCGTCTAGGTGAAAAAAGGTGGCATTGGGGAGCGAATCGCGTAACTTATAATTGGCAGTTTTAGAATTACTTATAAACCATAGAATTATCAAGATAAATGTTGGTTTGTGTGTCATGTTTATACATGACAAGCCAATGGTGTCAATGGTAATTATTAAACTTGTTCTTAACTTTGTATTGTTAAATTAATTATAAGATGTGTTGTGAATAACTGATACAATTATAAGTGTATTAATTATATCAGTGTAACTGTGAATTTTTTATTTTCCATTATGTCAGAATGTATTTTGTTTGTAAAAATTAATAATAACTCAGTAAATTAATAATTTTTAAATAATCTTTAGTTTTCGATTTTTCAACATGCTCGCACCACCCTCGTAAAATTATCACGCCCCCTTATAAGGCGCGCCCCACAGTTTGAGAAACGCTGCCCTAATCACTAACCGTTTAGGTCACCACTATTGTAGCTGTTGATGAAATCGGCTATTGTAGTTCTTTGGTCATGGAGGAGGATGCGTAACTATCACCGCTCTCCTCGCGCCGTAGCCAACAACTGTCTGACAGGCGACTTATTGTTTCACTAACCAAAAACCATTTTAAATAAGTACTCACAATGCTCAGTCCACTAAACGGTTCTGCTATCTATCTTCTTAGGCACAGAGCCGTAACGGTATGGCCTTTATCAAAATCTGATGAATCAGCTGCTTTTCCAATGAGCTCAGTTCATGTAACGTCATAGCCACATGATAATGATAACCATGCGATCCCAATTGGATCAAAAACTCGTGTGACATCATGGTCACACGATAAAAGCTGTCTTGAGTTTCCAACTAATCAGTTCACGTACTCCGTTGTTGCTAATTCTTGCTCTTTGCAGAACCTTTCTCTTAAAAAGTACATATGTATACAAAATGCAAAATATATGCAAAACATAAGGTTTTTTTTATTTTAAAAATTCTTCTTGAATAAATTTTTTATAACATTTGAACACATTTATCCAATTATGAAATTTGAAATTTTAAGGTTTGCTAATAGAATATCAAGTACTATTAGTTGGATGCCTGTTTTAAATTTAATGGAGAACACGTGTTTGTCTATCATGTAACCATCCTGAATTGAGCCCATTGTGTCGCTAAACTCTTCTCGTGAAAAGGCAGTACATATATATGGGCTCTTTATATACTGAAGCATCAAGCCCACGTATACGCCGTGGTTTTATCTCCAAATGAGCTCATAGCTCAAGGTAAGGGGTTGTCATAATAAATAGCTTTTTGGCGTGTAACTAAAATTTGTAAATTTTTCTTAGATTATTACAGGGTTTAAAAAATATATGTGTTCATATAAGATTCCTGTATCGGGAGGAATTAAATGGGGTAAAAATAAAATAAGGATTGATTTCTTTATTAAAAAAATTGCTTTTTTCCCCCATGTAGACAGAGATCACCCGAAAGGGCTTAAAGCTACTCTACAAACCCAAGTCTCGAATGCTCTCACACAATATCATTTCTTTCATTTTCCTTATGGTCTTTGTATTTTTCCAACATTTTGTGTGTGTATTTGAGCGCATGTTTTCATGGAGTAAAAAAATTGACAGATGTATCTATTAGTATTAAGTATTTATCACAGCGTGATAAATCAAGGAACTTCAAAACAAATTACTAACAGTAAACAACATTGTTATTTACTTCATTTAGATATCATTTCTTAACAGAGAAATTAATTTTAATCCACAAAAGAATTTTAAAATACAGAAAATAATCATTTTGACAATCAAAAACTTTTCGCAATGAAATTTTGTTTAACATGCTTTTTATAAGAATTTACAAAAAATCCTTGCTTAAAAACATCAGTTCACTTATCCAGATAACTAATATAAATTTATTAAATGATCCCAAAAACCTAACCATATTGTCTTTATTAATGTTCAGAATTCCTTGTAATTTATTTTCATTTTGTCATTAAACGTTACTACTTAACCATTTATAGATCCTTTCTTGAAAATAATTAGCTTAATAGAAGATAATTTCAAATGTTTTTCTTAAATTTATTTTTTGTAATAATTAATATTCCTTTTATATGCAAGTAATTTAATGTATAAATTATGCTTTTATTAATTTTGTTTTGTCGCCAGTACATTTTAACAACATTTTTCATTCGTCACTTTCAACTGAGTGAAAGAACAAATTTAATTTTTATAAACATTGCAACTTTATTGATATTTTTTTCAAAACTAAAAGCGTATAATTTTTAATAATTTAAAGGAGGTTCGTTATATCAATGAGATGCAGGATGAATATACTTAAAAATATTGACTGAAAATCTTATTAAAACATTTCAAATAAACTAATTATTTTGATAAGGAAAATAAAATTTTTAATTTAATTTTCTTTTACAAATTTTGTAAGTAATTCTTTTAAATTATTTTTAAAAAACTCTAGCAATTTTAATTGCATTAATTTTTTTAAAAATCAAAAATAGATTTTTTAGAGCCTTAGAAATGTAAAAAACAAAAAAGAAACCACCACAGAAATAAAATAATTTCGTGTAGATGTGCAAATCAATTCGATGTATTTTTTAAAGAGTTTAAATACTAAAATAAGACGTAAGAATTCTCTAATCAAAATAAAACAGATGTCACAAAAAACAGATTCATCCCTATCCCAAGAATTTCTTTTTCCCGTTCGCAGAGTATGCTCTGCTGTATGTATTTGGCCTGATTGAAAGACGAACTCCAGAGATAAAATTGAGACGCTCTCGAGGTGGTCAAAATCTGGAAAAAAGGATTTCTGATCCCGATAGCTTCATCGAAAAGGTAATCGAATCAATTTTCCATATTTCGAAATTAAAATAAAAAACATATTTAGATTGTCTTTAAATTTTGACTAGTATGACAAATAATTTTTAAATAAAACTTCAAAAATATAATTTTTAAATTTTATTTATTCATAAATTTTATTTTCAGAGTGTAAATTCTGATCGATTTCAATTACTAAAATATTAACAATTACTGGGCAATACTTTATTGTTTGTTTTCATATCCTGAAATATTCAAAATGGATTCATACCTTTAAATTTGATTGATTGCAAAATTGAGTAATTTTGATTGGAGAGAGAGCACTAAACCTGTCGATTTCATAGAGCACTAAAACTTCGATTTAGAGTTCTGGCGAAAATGCATGGTTAAATTCTGTACATGATTTGATTTGGTTTTCTTTTATTTTCTTATTAGAATATCAGTTAGTGTTCTTAGAATAATCACTAATACATTTAACTTGATATCGGCTCAGTGGCTTAGAGGGAGTGTGCACCCTCGTAACCCCCTGTTGGAGTCGATAGATTTTCTGGTTATAAAAATCGTAGGCACGTATGTCATATGATTATGTGGCATGTAAAAGATCCCTTGAGTATCACTTTGGATCTAGTACTCTTGGCAAAATCGAAAAAGGCAATATTTTGCATTGAATAAATTCAAAAGTCAAAAATTGCTTGCGGTAACTGACTCTAGATGGTACCACTAATGAAATGGCTCTCGCAATTAGGAACTTGTCCTATCTACAAAGCCTAAGCTGCCAAAATCCATACTATTAAGGTATCCGAACAGGTTGAAAATGATCGAATTCAGTCAAGACGGATATTTTTGTTTTTTATTTTATTGCATAGAGCTATCTTTTGACTTTACGAAACATACTTTGTTTTGTTTCTACACTACCTAGAGGCCAAGTTACAATCAATTTTATAAATTTAGAAAAACCGGAACTGGGTTTTTGATCTACCAGAAGTGGGCATTTATAAATTGCTCAAAATCTATCATGGCCAATCTGATAACTCAAAATATTACAAATGTATTTCTATAAAACTTTTTGAACCTGATATTTATGTTATTTTCTAGAGAATGTACTAAAATATTTCTTATAGTATGAATATTTTTTGAGTTATGGCTTGTTATTTAAATAATGGTCTCATAAAAAATGTAACATTTGTTATAATGTTTTACTCAATAAGCTCTAAAATTTTCAAATTTTAATAAAAAAATTAAATTTTTAGTACATTTTCTAGAGAAATGCATCTAATATGTTTAAGTAATACTTTTACTAATATATGTTTATTACTTTTTTCTCTAACTGCTTTCAAGTTTTTCAAAAATATTGCTAAAATTTCACTTATAATTGAGATTTTTTTAAAATTCAGGTAATTTATTTTAAATTTTGATAGTTTAATAGTAATATTTATTGGTATTTTTAATGTTTAAAAAAAGAGCATTTATAATGTTTTAGTATGCTATTTTCTTAAAAAGCACTCCGAACGTGTTCGGATACCTTAAAAAAACAAAAACAAAAAATAACGCAAAGGTGGGAGCTCTAAATGAACTGACTAGGAAAACACAATTAATAACTTTATGATAGCGGTCGGTTCCTGCTTACATCTGTACCCATTTGTTTACCTGTAAATCCGGCTAGGTGTGTGGGAGAAACTGAATAATCAACAGACATGATATCAATCTAATTAATTTATTGTTACCAAATATCAATCAGACACAATAACAATCTAATTAAGGTAGGTGATTAAACAATAGAGCGTAAAGGTGAGATTCTATAACACGGGAATACTACTACAGACCCGCAACTGAATCTAAGATAGCTTAAATACGCTCAAATATAACTACTTCACACACTAATAAGCTAACTTCTACTAAATCAAGCTCACAATACCTGTACTTTTTATGCATCGGATCTTACACTGGAAACTTGCAGGTAATCTCTCTCGGCTTGATCAATGTCGTTGGATCCACGCTCTGTAATCTTTTTCCTGGACAACTTCAAAACCTCTAACTAATTCCGCTCTTTTTCAATCTTCAACTAACAGCTAACGCTCAGACTCTATGTTAACTCCTATTTGCCAACTCCAACGTGTCAACCCACAAACTCGCGAAAACAGAATTTATGTAATATACTTCATTTACATAATCCTGCTTCCTTACTCGGTGAAAGTTGATTGAAATAAATATTTTCCTAAAAGAGTCATAAAGGGATTAGTAGAGCCACGTATAGATCCGTCACAACTTTCAAATCATAATGAGTTATAACGAACTTAAAAGGAAGATATTTGAAGCGAAATATGGGTTATATCGTTATTTCTATAAAATAAACCAAAAAAATTACAATTTTATTTAAATGAAACTCATTGTAATTCTCTCTGAAAGTTTTTGATTATTTTTACAGGATAAGGGCAATAAAATATCTCGAACTAATTTTAAGAGAAATTTTATTCAAACCATATGTTCTAAATTTAAACTGCAATGCAATAAAATGTACCAAATTAATTTTAAAAAATTGTATTTTGAAAATGTTAAAAAAAATTTTAGTTTTTGTAGTGCACGAAACTACGTAGTTTAAAAATATTTCAGTAGAATTACAATGTAAGATATTAATCATTGGTATGATATTGGCGACAAAGATAATTGAATATTATATTGTTAAATTCAAATGCGTTCATAAGAATTACAATATTCAAATATATTAAGTATTTTAGAATTTCAAAATGGATAATCGATTTTATTTTCCAGACTGGATAAATAAGATTTGAATGTTTTAAGGGGAAAAAACTTTTATTTCATTCCCCCATTTTTTTGCACACACATTAATTTGGATCATCACACTATTCACAAAAAATTTTGTAAGCATAATATAATATATCAAGAAAAATTGTGAAAATTATAGTACTGTAAACAAACTGCAATATAAGAAGAAATGTTAAAAAAAATAATATTACAAAATATTGTTTAAGTGTAATCTATATATGTAGGAAAAAAGCAACTATTTACTCATTCATTCACTCATCAAAACATTTCCGGAAATGTTTCACCCACAGATTTGAAATTTGACTCTCGTGTTTCTTTTGTTGAGGAAAAATCTACTAAAACCAGGTTTTACGATTAAAATTTCAAAGGGGGATTGCGGTTGGGTATGGGTGCGTATAGATAAAAAAAATATTTCTCATTTTTGAATTTTTAGACTTATGTAATTGAAATTTGGTAATTTGTTGAGAAGAAATCCGCTAAAAGTGTTTTTTGTGACAATCGACTCCCAAGAAAATTTGTAGAGGATTATGGTGGAGTAAGATAATAAAAATCCCATTTTTAAATTATTAGATCTAGAAACTTGAGATTTCTCAAGCATGTTTATTTTATTGAATATATGAGTAGATAACGCTAAAATGGGTTTTGCGGAAAGCGACTTGGGGGAAGGTGTTTGGAGAGATTAAAAGAAAATTATATTTTCGTTTTAGAAGTTCAAGTTTTGACTTTTTTAAATCAAATAGCAAAGGTGATAAGGATATTTTACAATACAATCAAAAGCTTAGTGCTGGGACTTATATATAAATAACTTTAAAAAAAACAGTACATAGTCATGCAACAACATGGAATACCCTGTGAAGCAGTAATGGATAGTGAATAAGTGTATTGAGAAATGCCTTAAAAAGTTATTATTAAAACAAATATTGTTTCTACCCTTACGCAAGAAAATGTTACTAGAGATTTTATTGTTGTGATATGTTTTCTGTATTAAGTATTTCATTTACACTTTGTAAAAATATGGTACGGTGGTATCTATATAAGCCAATAACAGCCTCTGGACTGAAGTGATCAATTTGGTCCAGCGGTAAGTTACGTGCTTACGGAACGAAAAGTACCGAGATCGAATATTTTTCATTCGGGACCTTGACGCTGAACAAAGAAAACCGCAATCTTCGTTTGTGGCGCCATCTACCCTCCGCAAGAGCAATCAAAATCCCACATGACGCAGCACAACAGGGTGTCAGACCCAAATGACGCAACAACTATATAATTCGTTTGCCTATCCCCCGACTCAATGGTAAGTGAGTGTGTATCGGTGGTATCTATATAAACCAGTAACAGCCTCTGGACTAAAGTAATCATTTTGGTCCAGTGGTATGGTACATGCTTACGAATCTCAGAAGATACCGAATTCTAATCATCCGACAAATATTTAACGCTGTAAAATACATTAGAAACAAGAAAGCTGTAGTTTTGAACAACTTTTTAAAGTTCTGAATTTAAATTTAACATTTCGGCTTTTAAAAACTTTTCAAATAAAGGTATGTTTGGGATATCATGTGAACTTTAAGAACAACGAAGGAAATTGAAAAAAAATACTAAGAGTAAAAAAAAAAATGTTAGTTCATTCCCTAGGAAAGATTTTCAAAAGTTCTTTGACAACTGTAGAGTAAAATAGATTGACAAAAATATGAAATTACTTTTCAGATGCATTTCTTATTTTCTGAACTTATTCGATTTCTAACGTATATTTCCATAGTATTCTATTTTTTCCCCCTCGAACTTTCAGTAAAAGCAATTTTGTCTAATCTCATATCAATAAGGAGATGTGGGAAATGCTGAGTAAAAAAATCAACCACAAACGTGATTTGAAATTTTGCTGCCACTTTCATATTGGATTTACTTTTCTTCGTTTATTTTTGCTTACTTCGTATCTTCAATACCCGAAAGAAGTATAACTTTCTTCATACAGTTGGCGGTTCTGCTACAGATGATACTTAAAGTATTTCTGATCGTTGTAAAATTGCTTTTTTGAACGAGAGATGTAGTTTAGTGTACCTATATCGTATATTATATTCTATGGATATTTTACTACTGCGTTTAGTGTACGAATTTCACTGAGAGATGCTTTTTTATATGTAACTGCAAAACTTTATCTGGTTTGGATGCATTTATAAGCAATTTATGATGATTTAGATTTTTTTATATATTATCTGACCTGTGTTGCACAAAAAAGATAGAAGACACATTTAGATTTAGTTTTATTATCAAGTTGCTTCGAAATTGAGATACATATCTTATGTGTGTGTGAATCCTTTTTTTCCCAAAAAAATAAAACACTTACAGTTGTACTCGAATGATACTTTACAGTATATTAGAAAATATATCATTACTTCTACGCTAAACTTACTTCTTTTGCTGAACTGTATCTATATTAATAGATTAAACTATTAATTTGTTCAAAATAGCGTTTTCAATTTTAGAAGAGTTTACAAATCGAATCACTAGTTATTTTAAAAATACTATATTCATCTCTAGCTGCTGCATGGTTTTTTGATTTAAATTAATTAAAAATGAAATGGTCACCTGAAAATAGATCATTACTTAAATTTTGATAAGGTATAGATTAAAATTTGTGAGTATAGCTAATAATTTGTAGCAATTAATTACATTTTTTAAGCAGCTTTTTTCAAAATTAATACAGAAATGCTTATATTAAGTCTCCTTAATACAGAAATGCTTATGTATGCCACCAAAAGTTCAGATATGTCAAAGTTTTTGAAGCTCATCATAAAAGAATAGAAATAAAAATAAGGAATATTCTTGCTTTTGTTGATATGTTATAAATAGCCTCAATTATTCCATATGAAACAATTATATTACAACATATTATATCATATATATACAACAATCATCAAAAAAGAATACTTGTATAGAGTATTTCATATTTTCAATATGAAGCAGTTTTTTTTTCCTTTTGTTTGTTGATCTTCAGTTGGTGATACAAAGATGTTATTGATGCCATGTCTAGTTTCTTTTTTTAAATGTGTTGCATTTTGGCACACAAACCTTTCAGACAAGTCTCTCAAGTGTAAGATCCATTTAAATGATAGCGCCAGCCAGTGGTGGCTCTCGCTACTAAATTTTGACTCTTGAACTAAGTTTTTTAATTCAATCTCTCGTCGTATGCTAAATATTGCCGTGATTTTGTTTTGCAGAGAGTAACAGAGCCAAATAGATTCTCAATAAGTCTGTTACGAGCCACACAATCAAATAACATGCGTGCCTATGATTTTCGAAAGCTCTTTCAATTATATTTAAAGCTCTTATGCTAAAAAAATATTCAACTTTATTTTTTTGCAAATGTTTTATTACCAGAAAGAACTTTTTAATTTTTGACATTTTTATGCATTTAGTTTTATGCCCCTTTGGGGTTTTATCTTTATCAATATAAAAATCTTTATCTTCAAAGAATTGTACATCGCAATCAAAGATACATGTTATAGAGATTCACTGCTGATGTAATTTATTTAAAATTAGATTGTTTTCCCTATCCCAAAATTAATCTGCACGTCCTTGCTTAGTTTCCTGATCAGATATTACTTGAAGAATACGTGGAATATTTTCCCATTTCTTACAAATTTTGAAACCATTATTGAGAAAAATCTAAGAATATTTTTCTCAAATTGCGTAAAATAAAATATTTAAGTCGATATAATGCAGATCTGACGTAAATAATTAAGAAATAAAACTCCAAAAAAGGTGAAGAAAATACTGTTTACAAAAGCTCTAAAAAGAGATCATAAATTTTACAAATGAAGAAGGGTGCTGCATAAAATTAAGGAATTAGGTTAAAATTATCTCCAAAATTGAACAAATACAATTTATCGCGAAGGAATGAAATGAACTGAAGAATATTAATGAATTAAGAAAGTTTAGGAAACATATTTGTAAACAGTATAAAAAATAGCATATTTTTAACACACTTTTATTAGCGTCACCTGTATGTAACAGAATCTTTGAACTCGATTTTTACCCACTTTAAAAGGTCAGATCAATTCTAAATTTTGCCCACTGACAATACAATAATTTAATAATTTTGTTTTATTTTTCTCCTCCGGATTATCAGGATTAACGATTTCTCATTTCCAGATTTGGCGAGTAAATGTTTGTTACAATTCTGAAGCGAAAACGCTCATGGTTAATACAAGTAAAACAAACAAAAAAGATTTATTCATCAATAATGAAATGATAGTTTACTAAACTAAAAAAAACACGCTTTTATTGTAGATCAAACTGAAAAATTAAAAAAATAAGTTATTGTTGAAAGAGACTAAAAAACACGCTTTTATTGTGAATCGAGCTAAAAAGTAAAAAATATTTATTAATATAAGAATAAAAGGATTAAGGAGAAAATCAATGTCATTGTGATAAAAGCGTGGGGTCTTCGATATCAATCGTTTTAATTTCTTACTATTTCTTTTCCGAAATGCAGTTAATTTAAATATGTAGTACAAAGCCCCCACCACCACACACACACGCTTGTACCACAATTACATTAATTTTCTCGTTAATCATTTCATTCTTATATTAAGAATTATTTTAAACTTTTTATATCAATTAACTATAAAAGCGTGTTTTTTAGTTTTTTTAAACTATAATTTATTCATAAAAAATTTGCTCAGGAGCATCCTCTTAAATTTTAATCATTCTAGATAAACATTGAAAAGTTCGTTTTAAAAATACGCAATCTCTACAAACATAGAATTTACTTACGTATATATGCGTCTTCAAAATATTTTATTCTTGCACAATTATTCTTATATATTTCAAACTTAATTGTTAAATTGCAGTTCGAGGTACAATGCTTTTTTTAATTTCCTAATTATTATAACTATAGGTTTAAAAATAAAAAAGTAGTAAATCCGTTGAAAAGCATTAGAAAGATACAACGTACTCTACTTTTCAAAGAATTTAATTCTATTCATTAATAGTATAATCTATATATATTATATGATATTATAATATTACTTTTACATCCAACATAATAAAATTTGAAAAATATGAATTCTTCAAGTACCATTTGGAATTTCTTTTGAGAGCAATTTAAAAATTAATACTAAATTTAATCAGCTTAAAATAATAATATATTTTCAAAAGGAAATAGTACTGTGTAATTTACTATAAAAACATTTGCCTGGAAATATATTCTTACTATAATAGGCTCGTGGAATATGCCAGAAATATATTCGTATCATAAAATATAACAGAAAGGGGAACATACATTCTGAAAGTAATTTCATAGCAGTACATATTTAAGCTAATATAGTACAATATAATAAGTAAGTTGAAACATGTTTCAATAGTAACAGCATATTAGAATTTATTAACGTACTGAAAGAAAAATGCTGATATATATTACTAGAAGTAACAATACGCTTTATTTCTAGAATGTATGATTACTAAATGATACGTAACCAAAATAATACGGAGTTTGAAATGAGCAAACACAACAAAGGAATGGAATCCAAACAAAAACTACAAGCGAGGCATGTTAACCAATCAAAAACGATTATTTCTGCAGTATGCATTCATATACTATCAAAACTCAGATTAGGAACTCTTTATGTTTAGAAGATTCTATGTATGGTAGAATCTTCCAAAAATATTGTTCATGTAAAACAGTTGTTCCTAATAAGAACTTCCAAGGTATAGAATAATTGCTATTATCAATAAAAATAAATTTTATGTTCGATGTTCTATTTTTCCGTTTAGAGAATCTGAATCATCTTGTCGCGATCCTTCGACCTCGGGTGGGAGAGAGTTTGAGTAAAAATCAGCCATTTTTCAATATAAATAATTTTAATGCCCTTTTCACTTATTAAACTTTATAACTGAGAATGTTCTTCAATAACTAAACCAGAGGAGCGATCAAATTCATTAATCTAATTATAATAGAAATAAGAGCCTTTATCTAACCTCCTCAGCGCAATTGCTGCAATACTTACTTAATCCTTCCTCTTGAACTAACAATACTAAGTACGACCACCAATCACTAATACTATGCTTTTTTCCTATTCTGAATTTTCAACCATTATCCCGCCTACTCCACTACTAGCACTTTAATAGAATCTCTCTTTTACATAAAACCAAGTTTCATATACGAAAAGCGGTTTTTAACTAACAATCACAGTTAAAAAGGATATTTTACCCCAAGTCCGAATAAAACCCGATACAATCTCATTGGTCTAGTGACTATTATTTAGGTACAAAACCTGTCGAAGTAGATAGATATATGTATAAATGAAAAAATCATGTTTCCATGTTTGACTTAACATTCAGAATTTTGCTGCGTTCCTTATTTCATAGTTTTAAATATTTAGTTGTAGAACTGATAGTTTTCTTTTTCTCCCTTAATAATGAACTGAATAATCTCCCCTGAGCATTACTCAAAGCGTCCACAATTCCCTCTTTTACGTACTCTCAAAATTTGCGAAATATTGATTTAAATAACTTATTTTTACTGCTACTAGTATACAAGGTACCTATTTAAAGGGTTTTAATGTTCTTAGCCTTTAAAACGTCCCCAAATATACGTATAAATGATATTTGATTTGACTTTAATTTACGTCGCCCTCTCTCTGGAAAGCAACTCAAGGGTTATTAGCAACTGGCCTCGTTATTTTGAGCCACTACCTGTTGATGAGGTCGACAATTGAGTTGACCCTTCCCTATCCAAATAAATGGTGTCTGAGTAAAGGAGATATACACGATATCAGGAATATACTTTCGCAACGTCTCCAACCGATTAAAGTTTTGATTTACCACTTCTCATCGTAAATATTTTACGCGATATCAACCATATAAAGAACCACATCAAATTTATGAAATAGAAACGAAATTAAACAAATAGTTAGCTCTTACATAGACAAATTCTGTGATCGTAACACATGGAACTAACCATTTGAACGTTTCAAAACAGTTTTAAGTCTTACACAGAGTAAAATCTACGATACCCATTCTTCTTTTCTTGAAGTAAGAGCATTGTAAAGAAAAAATACCTCTCAGTATAATTACTAGAATACTTATTAATGACATTCACAAAATTTGAATTAAACTTTAGAAAACTGGAACTTTGAAACTGTAGATAAATCTACCAAAAATGGAAGGTGATAGAATCTAATTTTTAAAAGGTTGCTTACGACTTTTAAATGTTAAAAATTATGAGCATAAAATAAGATTTGAATGTGTCCTAATCACAGTATTAGTGTGTGCAGGGGTTGTGGGGTTGGTGTATTTGGAACTCCTCTACCACCGTCTTGCCTACCTAAAGGTGTGGGAGGAAACAAAGTATCACCAACAACTTCCATTAATAACTATTATTTTATTTCTCTTCAAACACACTTAATCAATCACAAGTGAAACTACAAAAGGAAACCCTAGTAGTGATATATAAAGTGAGCAATCTATTCTCATGAATAACTCTATGTAAACACGACTAAGTGAACTAGACAAGGAGAACAAGCACTACTGATCCGATAACTAAATCTAATTCAATCTATCTTAGATCCTCAATCTAATAATTTAATATCTTAGCAACAACTTCCTTAACTCGCGCTATTTTTGTGAAATACTCAATGTAATATTCTCACCTACGTATCACCGCAGCAGCTCCCCGGCTCCTTCTATCTTACATCTACAAAACTTTGTCTTTATATAGTCAAACTAATTTAAATATCAGGGTTTCTTCTTGAGAGGCAGTGAATTAACGCAAATGCTGGCCCCAAAGTTTCCCCAAGAGAATTAGTGGAATAATGACGAGTATAGATCCGTCACAGGGTTTTTGTATTGATTAAATGTTGTTCTTCAGTTTTGTAATTGGCAATTTTCATGTTTCTCACATCGGAATGCTAAAGTGGGCACTAGAGACGACTGGAGATTTCTGAAAGTGATTCTATCAAATAGCTTACAGCACATTTCTTATAACTAGACACTGCATTTATGACAATAATAATCGAAGTTCAAAAGTGTCTAATATGCCCAGAAAAAACTATAATAAGCATCCTACTATTATTTTTGTTGTATTTTATGATCTTTTTACTTATAATACATTTAAAATAAAAGATTCAATTTTCAACACACGTTTTAACCAAATATATTTCTTTTCAGGAGTGAAAGATTATAGAAACTTGATTATTACCTTTAGATGTGGCTGGAAACATTTTAACAACCATAATAATAAGGGACAGCATTTTAACAGATTGAAAAAGCTCAAGAGTATCCTCTTATGATATAAAATATATGATTTTTTTCCCATTTCAAGCTAGAAACAATAAAGTAAATTATTACCTTAGGCAACAGACTAATAAAATAAATGCAGCATGAATGAAGCAAAAGAATAATAACAATTCATCTACATTTTTTACTGTTTTTAGTAAAGTTTATTTAGCATTAAATCTCACGGGAGCTCATTACATAACTAAAAAGTGAGAATACACTTCCATTTTTTTTTCCTTATGATTCGAAAATCACTCAATAATTGTATGAAATACAACCAAATATTTTATTGCTTCAGGATAGAAAAAAATAGAATTTGTGTGTATAAGAAACGATGTTGTTGCTAACCCCTCTCTCATTTCACCACTTTCAATATCTTTCAAATTTATTGGTTATCAAACATTTGGTTATATAAAAACATTTTTTAGAAAGTTTTATTACAAAAACTTGAATGCTTTCAGTTATTCACAAGCAATTTCCTAAGATAATGTTTAACAATTTAAATCAGTGTACAGCCTAAACTGTTTTGATTCTAAATTAAAATTTACTTCAAAGTTTACTTCATTATATTGCGTGCTCAGAAATTCGCAAATTTCAAATTATTTTTAATGAGATAGTAACACCTTAAGGACGAGTACTGCGAGAAAAGTACTTTGTTTATTTGTATATAATTAAGGATAATTAGAGCTCTAGACATCCACAACCCTACTTCATATATACATACGTAAATTTGTGTAAGCAAATACATATTGAAGAACTTTTTTAAATATTCGTGCTTTCGTTTATCTTTTATAAATAAAATTCCAAAGAATTTTTAATTATATACCTCAAAATTCCTCAAGAATGGAATATTTAAGATTTTAAGTGTTTACCATAAATTTAATTTTAAAATGAAGGAATAAAAATGTACCTCAAACAAATACGTATTTTTTTTCCTCTGAAATAAATTATGGTTGTATTATAGTTTAACAAAAATGAAGATTATGTACTAAATAAAGTTTCCAAGCTTATTTTATTCAGTTGCATTAAGTTTTAATTTGCGAGTAATATACGATTCCTATGTGTTTTTGGATTTAAATATTATTTTTCCCTTTGAGCGCCTGGGCCGTGGTAGCCGGTGATCAAGGTTCAAAGATCATGGCTAGCGTGTCATGAGTTCGAACCCAGTACCACTGAAGACCCGCCGTGTAGGGGCGCGAAGCACGTTAAATTTGTCGAGAGCTCAAACGTCCTCTCGTTGGTGTGGTGTGGTAGTTAGGAGAAGGAGGTGCCAGATCAGGTGTCGTCCATGTCACTTGACTATGGCCCTAGTGTAGCTGAATAGTGCGACGTTAATATTCACTCACTCACTCACCCTTTGAGCGCGTGCTTACATTCTTCGTTTGTTCTTTTTAATATTATCCACGTATCCTTCCCTAGAATTATTATGCTACATAAAGGAAGTTTAGATGTATTTAGAAAATACAGGATTCCACAAACTGCTGAATCCAAAAAGGGAAATACTGATATGATTAAAGACCAAATAAATAATTAAAATAATTTTTTAAAAATATAAATAAAATGAACAAATTCTTTCAATGCTGTTTTTCTTTTTAGTTTTGGTTCATAGTTTACTACTTATACTATTTTTGTTTTATTTAAAATATAATTATATAAATTTTATTTTTTTCATGATTGGCAATTTTTTTTTAAATTTCATTAATATAAAATCTCTTTACTGCTTTTTTATTACGTTCTTCTGATTTTAATTCTCTTTTCCGCATCTGTTATAATCACAAAAAATATTTTCGCATCTTATTATCTTCAACAAAAAGATTTATTTATTTATATCTTATGTTTTAAGACATTTAATTACATTTAATGACAACTCTTAACAATAACAGAAAACTCTCCGCTACATTAGGGGTAGACCTAAATTGATAAGCCAAATCTTGAGGGAAGATTTAGTACTCATAAATTCTTTTTTGAATTAAAATGGTCAGCGGAAAACAAAGTGATTGCTAAAATAAGCAAGAAATGCTGATGATTTTTTTTTAAAAAATCTTTTAATTTAGATCACCTTGGAAGAGAATTTGTCTTCCTAGGAATGATTTGGTAAATCTAAATGCTGAAATGTCCAACCAGTCGTCGTGACCCTTCAATCGGTTGTGGATCTGGTGTTAAATCGATTCGCGAACCTCCTGGAGTCCACGGACCTTAGTTTAAGAATTCCTGCCATAGAACTAGATATAAAGTTCATAAAATGCACAAACTCCTTATACATTTCTCTTTCTCAAAGAACTTACAATATATTTTTTATTTATTTATTTTAGATTCGGGCTAGGTTTAAAATGCTAAACCAATTAAATAATAATTGTTAAGCGAATATCAAAATGTATTACAACGAGATGAACATTTGATTGTGTGTAAAGTATTCACTTCTGTTATATACATAGAAAATAGCATATAATATGAATGTGTGACCAATAGGAATAAATTTCCCAAATATATCTACTTTAGTTCTTCTATTGATTCTTTTATTTAAGCCTCGTCCATTATTCTTTTCTTATGAGCACCCCCCTCTTCCCTCTTAGCCATCTTAGCCATCTTAGCACTCTTTGTATGAAGAAAGAAACGAGTTACTTTAAAAATAATCCAAATAACTCCTTTTTACTTTAAAAAAAGTTCTGAAAATATATCTACTTTACACGACGAAGAAAATGGTTCTCATTTTAGAAAATAGGAGACACATTACAGTTCACACAAGTTTTTTTTCTTCCCACCATTTCGATTTTTCAGGTAAGTAGTGGATCTTTTTAAGAAAAATTGCTTTCAGCGCATTTCAGAGATTTGGTGGTAAAGACGATAATTTTCTCTTCAAATAAATGTATTGGGGATTAAACCCATCTGTTTCAAAAACAACTGTTCAGCAATTACGTTGTGTCATTCGTTAAAAGTGAAGTAAGTCAGAATTTAATCTCAACATGACTCCTGAATTTAATTTTCTTTTCGCATGAAATTTTGAAATTACAAAAAATGGGGATGAATTCTACTACGTTAAATTAAAGATTAAAACTTTTTTAGATCCCTTGCAACGGGTACTATTTGGATTCTTCTATTAATCCTCTTGGGGAAACTATTCTTTAACTGTGACATTAGCTTAAATATCGCTTTCCGTAAAGATGACTTGGTTTTATGCAAATGTGACTCGTATTTCAACCATAACGTTGGGTATGTGAGGTTAATAGTTAATTGTTGATCGTGAAATCTAAGAATAAGAAAAGGTGAATTGTGACTGAGAGATCACGCGTAATGAAATTAATATTCATCGTAGAGTCCACCAGGAGTTGAGAAAGTAAATATCCTTGGGCCAACAAGGAACTCAAAAGGATCATCACAAGGATCTCCGGCTGAAGCTAAGTTATTTTCGATAATTTTATATGTCAGATTAATTCTTAGGATTTCAGATTACTCCCATAGCTAAGGTATCCAACTATATACTTGCGACAACTTTTTTTTTTTTAAAAAAATGGAGATATTAGGATTTTTTTGTTGTTTTTAGATTTGTTTAGACATTTTTTTAAAAAATATTCTAAAATTAAGAAGAGAAACAGAAATTATTATTACTAAAATGGGAAAAATATGGGTAAAAACTGACAAAAAATAACATAAACGCGGCCCTTTCTGTACCAAAAGTTTATGAACAAATTATCAATTTTTTCAATTCTCATGCATTGCTATGTTATTAATTTTTAAATGACCTTCAGGATAAAAGATATTTTAATTTTTACAAAACTAGAGCCCTTTATATTAGTTATTATATGAAATTGCTTTAAAAAATACACTGATTATATTCACATAAGAGACTGTAAATTTTGAAATAAAACAGTCATTGATAAATATGAAGGTTAAAACATTCTACTATTATGCAGAACATACACACAAAATTTCAGTTAATTACTTTCAAAACTTTTTGAGCAAACGCTGGCCTGAGCGTTTTCAAAAAAAAACACGTTTTGAGTAAAACGCGTTTTAAAGTATGGCATCTTTCTTAAAGTAATGGCATCTGCTTTTACTAAAACCTTTGTAGTTTTTGTTCTAGTGAACGGAAAGTAATAAACTTGGTATTTTTATAAAGCTCGCAAGATGGCCTATAAAATACAATCATAAAAAAATTGCCAATTTTTGGCAAAATTCACAATTTTTGGGTAGTTGGCTCAAGCTATAAAGTTGTATATTTTCATAAAGTGTTTTAGATAGATTAGAAGTAGCTATTTTTAAGATCATGTCGCTTCTCCCCCAACCCTATCATACCTGCGACCTTCAGGTCGTGACAACTTTTTTTTCAATACATTTTTTTTTTTACTCTGTGAAAAATACAAGCGAATGTCTATTAACATCACATTATCAATCAACACGAAGGCTATTGGCAACGGACCGCTTAATTTTGAACCACAGTTAAATCACAAGAACGATAGATAAGCTTGCATTCCACCCTCTTAATTTTCACATCATGGAATCGTGAAGATTCTGACGTATGATAGATATAAAGCGTGCCAGCCTTTTCCACGGAGGGTCTTCAAGGGCATTAGGGCATGAACTCATGACACACCGGCCGCGAGTAAATTACCTTGACCACTAGACTACCACTACCCCTGGAATAAAATATAGTATTTTCATTATATACCATCAAAAACAAACACAGTTAAGTACGTTGAACGCGAAAATGTGTGCTTAAGAAGAAATACCGGTTAACATGAAATAATACAACGGCCCTGACAAACTACTATGTATTTTCATTATTTTTTTCTCTTAGCACGAAACGAAAATAGCTTGATGCGAAACAATTTCTCTTCTTGGTTTGATTAAGATACGGAAAACCAGCCACGCAGATTAGATTTTAGAGGGGTGTAAAATGAAAGAGGGGACACTTCACATGTTTCGTTGAAAGGAGGCAAAGATGGCTTTGAAATACCCACTGAACAGCATGTGACACGAGCCAGTTTTTTTTTATCTAAGGTACCTCCACCCTTACAAACCCCACTTAAAAACATCTTATCAGTTGGCTTCTGGAATTTGGGGACGGGTGCATCGCAGTGTCAGTAAAAATCAATACATTTGGAAAAATCAAAGGATTTTTTACGAGCGCAATGGCAAAGAGCTTAGGGGTAAAGCAAACAGCTATTGTGCTTAAAATGAAGATGGAACTTCTTAAAGCTGTTGGTCAAAGAACGAGGATGAAAACGTAAATCTGTGAAGATTTTGGTACTGCTAAATTGTGACGGATCTATCCGCAACTATACCTTGGGGATTCTTCTGGGGAAAATATTTTATCTCAACCAACTTTCGCTGAGTAAGAAAGCGTGATTATGTAAATGAAGTATATTATATAAATTCTGTTTTCGCGAGTTTGAGGAGTTGGGAAGTTGGAGTTAGCAAAGAGTTGTGAGTTAGTTTGTCAGTTGAAGATTGAAGGATCGTGGAATTATTAAGAGGTTTTGGAGTTGTCCAGGTAAAAGGCCAACGGAGAGTGGATCCGACAACATTGATAAAGTCCCGATAAAGATCTCCTGCAAGATTCAAGTGTACGATCCGCTTCATAAAAGTACAGGTATAATGAGCTTGTTTAAGTAGAAGTTAGCTTACTGGTGTGTGACGTAGTTCATACTGAGCGTATTGAAGCTATCGTAGATTCAATTGAGTGTCCGTAGTAGTATCTCCGTGTTATTGAATATCACCCCCGTGCTCTACTATTTGATCCCTTATCTTAATTAGATTGTTATTCTGTCTGATTGATATTTTGGTAACAATAAATTAATTAGATTGATATCATGTCTGTTGATTATTCAGTTTCTCCCACACACCTAGCCGGGTCTGCGAGTATAAGAGACGTTTCAGAAGTAAGCAGGAACCGTCCGGCATTACAAAATTTCATACTAAATTTCATTAAGGCCATGTGAATTTTTTTGTTTCATTGATCCTTATTAAAATACATGCTTATATATATATATATTACAAAAATATACAAAAAATAGTTATATATATATATATATATATATACAAAAAATAGTTATATACCTAATATAACTATAGTCATGATAGAATAGTTTTAGCCACAGAAATACTAGAAATATATATATATATATATATGTATGTATGTATATATGTAATCGACGTTGGCCGTTGACATGATTTCTTTAATAATATGATCGCTATTATTGATGGGTTCTTTGGATGATATTGACGAGGCATTCCGGTGATTAATTAAAACTATTTATTCCACATCTTAAGCACATAAAACATTACAGGGGCGACTCAATATAAGCACACACAAACACACTGCAGCCGGCTACATGTTTACGCAGACAAAATACAGAAGCGAGAGAGAACGGTCTCCAGGAGTCTCGGTATTTATAGGCTTCTCAAATAACATGATCTGAGTGGGTAACTAGATGTAGTTTAAAATACTCTCGTTAGGCGGCGGGTTAACTTATTACTAAAACGTTTGTCCTGAAGGGATGGACCATTGACAATTAAAAGATATTTAAAAGGATTATATTACTGGGGATTATTACATATATATATATATTATGTATGTAAATGAAATGTATTGTAATAAACTGAAATTTCTTAATTCTATGTTTGTTTGTTTTTTCATTATCTTTTAACACGAAAAAATATATTAGCCCCAACAGTTTCTGGTTAAACGATTTTCACTGTATATTATTTATTCATTCTATAATTTTATTTATTCGGAAAAGACGTTTAAGGAATATAAAAGTGTTCAGTTTATTTTTATTGAGATTAATAATATCATCTACTAGAATGATTTTTGTTGCATATTTGAGTTAACTGTTTTCAAATAAATGCAAAAGCATAAAACGCATAATGTTGGCTAAACCTCGTTCTTAACAACAAAAACGGGTTTCTTATGAAGAATAATCCGTATTAAAAGCTATCCTCTCTCACAGGTATACTTAAAACGAATAATTTAAAATTCCTTCACTTTCCAGGACAGAAACATTATGCCAAAAACGACATCATGCCATCTTTCCCATTAAACATACAGAGCATAACTAAAATTAATTCGTTGAACAAGCTATGCTCGCACCGGAATAAAATTATTCAACTCAAAGCAATTCATTCCACTTGGAATGCATGAATACTTCCCATAACGTTTATTTCCGGAATAAGTAGGGCAAGATAGGAAATATCACGGTGTCAAATACTATAGTAGATGCAATACTGCATTCTTTAGAAGCGAAAATTCCTCATAGCTTTTGGGAATCAGAATTCCTTTTATGGGCCCTTCATCACTGTTAACAGAGGGTAATTTATTCTCCTGCAAATGGACTTTCTAAAGGTAGTTAAAGGATATATTTTTGGTAAAATACTAATATATTTTAAATTTAAATCATTAAAAGGTATGTCTAAACGAGTTATTGCTTTAATAATAATTCTTGAATAAATTGAGAAGCATCTGTAGCATAGTGGTTATTATCACAGACTTCTTGCTGGTGTGTTAGGAGTTTGAGACTTGGTGCTACTTAACTTCCGTAAGGAGGAGGGGCTGATGCACGTTAAATCTGTCAAGGTTAAAAATCCTCCCTTTCGTGGGGCAGTTTGGAGATAGGAGTGCCAGCTCACAGGTATCGTCCTTGTTACTTCACCGAGGTTCAAAATTATGAGGACCATCGGCAACAGCAATCGAGTTACCTTGTAAAGCGACACTAATAAGCACTCATTCACTTGAATAAATTAACATTTCATTAAGAAAAATGTGTTATATCCTTTCTAACATTTAAAAAATCCCTAACGTTATGGTATTTTCAAACATATTGACGTGTGTAATATGATATAATATCTTTTTTTGCCATTTCAATAGTTTTAAGTTGGTTTTATAAATAAAAAGGCCGCACATGTTTATTGCTAACAAAATTATGAAGTTTATCAGTTTTATGGAAATAATATCTATAAATTTTCTATTTAAATTTTGGTTTGACTTATAAAGAATATTTGAAATAAAAAAAAGGATTAGAATACATTAATAACACAAGCTTGCAAAACTGAAGTTTTTGAAAAAATATATAAGACGTTTTTGATGGTTTTTGTGTAACTTGGTGTGAAGATTTCGAAAATGACCACCATTTTTTTATCAAGTCAGCAGTTTTTGTAATTTTGATATCAATATTTTTGCTAAAATCCTATTTGAAAAGGAATTATCTCGATTAATTTATCATGTACTATCTAGCAGTAGTAGTTTTTAATCAGTTACATCTACATCTGGTAAGGCTAATTGATTTTGTAACAATATGATGAAAACCACTTTTGCCAGATCTCAAGAGTTGCCTGTAGTTGAGAGAAAACGAGTAATTCCTTTGACGTTTAAACTTTTTACATCCATTTATAATACAGTTTCTAGAAAAAATTCCCAAATATACTTTTTTAATTTGTTTTTATTATGGTAATGTACGTAAAATAAACGATTCACCAACAGGAGCAAATATTATGCCAGAGTACAAGAAAAATTGAAACAAATTTCAAACTCAGGAAAAAGCAAAACAAAAAAAAGTTTATATTTAAATATGTACTCTTTTTCCTTTGAAACTTCTTTTTGACATTTTTTGTGTTCAATCTCAGACCTATCTCGTGTTAATAGCCAACAGTATTTGATACGCATGTTTTTATCCCATATTCCTTGATATTTGCGCTCCATATCTTTGTTGGTGGAGCCTTTCACCCTGTTCTTCACTGACTTATCCTAAGTCAAAAAGGAAGTAGGAAGAAGGAAGAAGTCCACATGTGAGTGAAGGAAATGTGTATTTTGACCCAAATTAATTCAATTTTCTTTTTCCTTCGTTGTCTTGGGATAGTCCCAAGTTTTTTATCTTTCATAAGCTTGCGAATATCTGGACCAACAAAGATTCCCTGTTTACAGTGGCGTAACATACACCCCCGCATTGCCAAGGGCCCAGTGTTCTAGTGGGTCCAAAACCTGGCTGCCGCCAAATACCTACCTTTTGTAAAATCCAACTTGGGGGCCAAAAACCTGGCTTTGCAGTGGGCCCAAATGTTCTTCGCTACGCCACTGCCACTTTCTCAACTTGACTTCGGATAAACTTATAAACGTTTTGCACATTTATTTGAAACAATACCCATCTTTTGGAATAGCCTTGTCAAACTGTCTTTTTACACCTAATATTATATTCAGGAGGGACCATTGTGTGTCCGGCTCAACTAGATGTTCCGAATAACATTCTCGATGTCTGACTTAAAATTGTCTTTTCGGTCATTCTATTTTAAACCTATGTTGAGGCTTATCACGGCTGTCCTAGTCACAAATGAAACATGGGATCTTTGTATATCTGCCTTGTTGACCAAGAAGCATAGATATAATTTTCATATCACAGCAAGTGGTCCAACTGTTATTGGCATTTTTTATTTTGTTGAGAGCGAGAGTCGGGCTTTCATAGTGTTCCTTTAAATGTATCGAGTGTATGACTGTGCAAAAGCATGCTGGCGTCCGAGACGAAGAATGATAGCCATAAGGCTCCTTTACAAAAAATCTATAAACAACCTTATAGTAGGTGATATTAAAATTGCTCATTAATTCGCGGACATCTGAACATAAGACCAGATTCTCGTTTTTCACAAAGTACATAAATTATTGTTTTTTCCTTTCCTGTGCTAATAAAAAGATGTTATCAGATGTTTAATAATAAAAGATGACTAATAAGTTTTTTAATCTCAATCTGGAGTCCAACAGTTCAGCAATTTTTTTTTTGAAAGGCACAAACATGTAGTCAAATCATTAAGTTCAACCTGGGAGAATGGCTGAGATGAATCGGCTCCAAAAAGCTTATGTTCGGTATTGGAGCCATGAATTCGAGGTGAAGCTATTGGTAGAGAGACATTGTGATGGGAAGGTGTCACAGAGTTGTATTCTGTGTGGTTCACCATGGTAGAATGAAAGTCAGCCACGGAGAGAAGAAATACAACAATAAAAAAATGTTTGTTAAATATAAAATTTCAAATAAAATTAAATTTTTCAAAAAACCTGACGTGACAAAAATTTTTCGTTATTATTTTTGAAATGAGCACCAAAAAATACATAAAATAAATTAAGTTGTTACTTTCCTTGTATGTGTATTTTTTCATCACAAACCTTTGTAATTTATAGTATTTTCATTGTTTTTAACTACATAAAATATAATTCAAAAGCTATGTAAATAGATATATCTGAAAATAATGTTTGTTATTCATGTTGCTATTCCAAAATATCTGAAAATTATCAACAACAGTGATAAAAAAAATTTAATGCTCATTACAAACTCATATTTTAGTGGCTCATTCCATCTTATTGGAGTATACTCCCTTATATTTCTATCAAAGAAAACTTCAAAGAAATATTCAATGAAATCCATTGCTTACTCTTAAGGACCTGGGACGCAAAGGTACTAAATCAATTGATATTGGATCAGTATAAAACCATTTAAACCCTTGGGTTTCGTAAAAGGCTATTTCTTCAAAAGGCTGATTTTTTCACCAAAGACATTTCAAAGGATTAGGTCTAAAACTGGAGACAAATGGTAAAAAATAAAAATAAAAATGTCATAAAAAATATCGAATTTCCACAAAATATACTAATTTTTTTTTGGCATATGATTGCAAAATATTTGCGGTAGAACTTTTTTTTTTCCTCTTTAAACTTATTTTTAAGTAATTGTTTGAGCTTATTGGGAATATATCAGAGAATCAATATAATCAGTACCTTCATAAAATCTAATAGGATAATCAGGCTAATGGCTTGGAAATTTTATATATGGAATTTGAAAAATATCTAATATTATGAATAATAATAATTTTTAATATACTGCATCGCTTTTGATTACATAAAATGTATTGTTAATCATCGGAAAAGTTGACTAGTTGAAAGACGAGTTGCAAAATGTTTATTGCATTACAAATGTTTTAAAAAGAGCTAATCACATTATACCTGCCCTATAGATAATTTTATTGTATGAATGGAAAAGTTCCTATTAAAGTTGGAAAAGAGTACCTACACTGCTGGCCACCGTAAATGCAACACCCTGAAGGAAGCACGCAAATAACATGAAATTTACAACATGTATTAGCGGAGGTGAAATATACAAATGATTAGAATTTCAGCGCAGACACACATCTCGCACGCATGTGGCGCCACCTCAAAGCGCTATTTAAGGCTTGGAGATTTCAACGATTTCAATTTCGGCAATTGTGTTTTTCTTGTGGTTTTTTCAAAAAACGATCAGTTATGTCTCGTAGAAAACAGCGATCAGCTTTTGATCAAGTATCCAAGTTCGACAGAGGAAGAATAGTGGCCTACCGAGATTGTGGATTATCTTTCAGGGAAATCGGTAGTCGTGTTGGACGAAACCAAACAACTGTAATGCGGATATGTGACCGTTGGATGCAGGAGGGTACGACGGACCGACGTGGTCGATCGCATCCACCTCAGTGCACCACTTCACGTGAGGACAGGCAAATTGTGCGCATGGCAGTGACGGATCGCTCAGTCACATCACGAACCATAGCACAGTACATTGAATCTGTAACACATCATTCAGTGTCTGCGCGTACCATTCGACGCCGTCTACAGCAGAGTGGTTTGTCCGCAAGACGTCCATTGCTTGGTCTACCCTTGACGCAGAACCACAGACGTCTGGGAGGTGTTGGAGCCAGTTGTCCTTCCTTACCTTCACGGCTTGGCCACAGCCATATTTCAACAGCATAATGCGTGACCCCACGTGGCACATATTGTCCAAAGGTTCTTCGTCAATCACCAGATTGAATTGCTTCCCCGGCCGGCTCGCTCTCCGGATCTTTCGCTGATAGAAAACATGTGGTCCATGGTTGCTCAACGATTGACCCAGATTACACCACCAGCTGCCACACCAGATCAACTTTGGCAACGTGTGGAAGCTGCTTGGTCTGCTGTACCCCAAGAACACATCCAAAGTCTCTTTGAATCAATGCCGAGGCGTGTGGCAGCGGTGATCTCCAACAATGGCGGCTACTCTGGCTACTGATTCTGGCAGGAACCACACTTCACAGAAGTCTATAAATTTAATCATTTGATACTTGGTCAACATGTTATCTACAAAATAAATTTTGTTGTTCTATCTCTTGTCTTTCTTGGTGTTGCATTTACGGTGGCCATCAGTGTATATTCTGTAAAAGTGTCTAGAATAATTGTGGATTTAAAAATACTAAAAATTAATGAATTAATTATTCAAATGGTTGACTCATATTTGAATTCAACAAAATTTTCCTAAAATATTCATTTTTTTTTTTTAAATAAACGCTTAATTCAGAAAAATCCTTTTTTTTAGAATGTGGATATGTACGATGAAAATGTTACAAAAATTAGTTTCATTCGTTCTAGTCAGAGTTTATGAGATGATCATTATTCTTAATTCTCAGTAAACATTCTCACTAAGAGTATTTAGGACTTTATAAAAACTAAAAATTAAGCAAGAATCAGATTGCAAATTGATATTATCATGTGTCAGTGATTGAAGCCATAGTGGCTGAGTGGTAGTGAATCGCGCTTCCATACCTCAGGTCCGGGGCTAAATCCCGGGTTGGGCAAGGTCAACTAAGCCTTTCATCCCTTCAGTGGATGAAAGTCAGAGGGATCGATAAAGTGAGTACCAAGCTTTTGCTTGGGAACTGAACCCTGGGGATTTCGCTCCTGAACACTTGACCGAAACATTTGCACATGCACTCCAGTCCCTAAAGTCACGAAAGCTGAAATAGGCACAGCAAGCCTTGACCCTCATGGGCTGATGCGCCACTGAGTTCAGTTCAGTTTATGTCAATGATTTCATGCAAATAAAATGCCTGTTCCTTTTTTTATATTCTCTTGAGCTACTTGAAATCAGGTAAAACACAAATTTTAGATTAATAAATATAATAAAATTAAAGTAAGTTCTATATTTTTTTTTCAATAGCTTGAATGAACATCTTTAGCTTATAAATGAAAAAAAGTTTTTAATTGAATAACATTCACTGGTGATAATGCATCAAAGTGGTACCTAATATATTATATCATATTTTGTTTTCATATGAATAACTACAGCCTACCATAGAATTTGAAAGGTTTGTATAAAAACTTTCAATTTAAATGTTTAAAAAATTCATTTAAGAAATGTTTCCATTCCATAGATTCGAATATTTTTGCCGTATGTTAGGAATATTTGTGAATATTTAAATAGGAATAATTTTTAAAACCTTATATCTGTTTTTGTGGGGAAACTACCCTAATAAATATACATAAAAATAATAAAATATGACCATTTTATTTTTGTACTGAAATTTTAAAAATTGAAAAAACAATACAGAATCAAAAAATTATTCACTGCATTAATATTAAAAAAGTTTCAGTATATGATACTGTGTTTTAATAATGTGTTTTAATGTGTAACTATAAGGATTTTATATGAAATTTTACTGACCTCCCAAAAAAATATTTGTTTCTTACCCCATTTCGAAAATAGTTTGCCCATAATTCCTTTGATACATAAAAATTGATACATTCTTAAATAATTGTGTAATGATGCATATAATGATTAAGACAGTTCAGCTGCAAACTGTTGACCTCGGCAAAGTTTTTATTTGAACCACCGACCTATATATACAGCGCTACGCTATGCACGCCTCAAACGACTTGGACGAAACTGAATCCCTATTCGGGACAGTCGTTAAGTGTTTTTATTTCTACTCGTTGCACGTCGTGACTTTTGGGAGAAGAGGTAGCTGCAATAGTAATTCATACTGATTATTTGTATTTAAATATTACAACTAGCTGTCTGTCTTTGACTGTTGTTCTTTACATTTAATAATTTTCGAAGTTCTCCGGACATTGGGTCAACCGGATCCTGACAAAGAATTTACTGATCGTTGACCAAGCAGGATGAATACATTTGAATGTTTATCTACCTTCTGGTAAATCTATTTGGTAATATTCCAAGATTCCACTCACACTGTCCTTAAGTAGGTGATTCCCCGTTTTTTCAACAGAAAAACATTTAGAGAATACCCGGAATTTGCTTCAGCTCCCATTCTCATGATACAACAATAAGTAATCTTTAATTTTGTAAAATATATTATCTCATCGAATTCATGCCAATGACCAACAAATAAACTAAAATTAACTTCTAAAATATGACCAATAAATCATATTATTGTATTTAATCTTATGTTGTGGACTCTTATTTACACACATTTAAAAAACATAAACTCCAGATAAAAGAGAAAAATAAGAATATTTCGGTATAATTGGAGGATTTATTACAAAGTTCCTATGTTAAAAAATGATGAAGACAATAAGATGCGTTATCCCACCTTTGGCCTGAATGCAAGCTACCACAAAATGAGTCATCAGATTCATGAATTCCCCGATGATGTGTCGGGATAAAGTTGTCTCCATTTGTTGGGCTTGTAGCTCATTAGGTTAAAACTCTTCTTGCAACATATTTACTGAGAAGCTACAGAACTAAATAGCCTCAGAATATTTATTACCGTATTTATTCGAATCTAAGCCACCATCGATTCTAAGCCGCATCCCAAATCCTCAACAAATTTTTGTGAAAAATGAAAAATAATGCAAACTGGTTTATCAGTATCCAATTTTATGAAATTGAAATAAATGTTAAATGATAACTAATAGGAATAAAATAATTAGTTATTTTACCAGTATTTTTAACTTTTAAATACGTACATGAACGCGTAATTGCTCTAATTACCCCCCATCCAACTCATTTCTTTTGATACTAAGTACAAAACCGATTTTCAGTACCATTAACATTGAAAAAAAAAAGTGCGGCTTAGATTTGAGTTATTATTTTGTCAACTTCCAAAGCGTACTTGAGCTCTTTGAGATGCTTTAATGACATGTATCTAAATTGTACACTTGTGGCTTCTGTAGAAGAATGGTCGTGGCCAGTGCTGTTTCTGTCAAATTGTGGTTCGAGTCGTGGTGCCACTCAAGTTTCATCTTCTAAATAAAACTATAGATACCAAAAGCATTATTGTCACACATGGACACAATATTGCTTTACGTTAATATTGTGGTGACCTGTAGCCACCCCTTACACTGATACCTTCCTGTCTATCTGAAAACCCTGCTGGGTGTGTAGGCGAACTTAAATGATCAAAAGACATAATTCCAATTCAAACTGATTTATTGATGCTTATCAGTATATAAGATCAGACACAACACAATTCTAATTAAGATAAATAAACGAGAGTGGAGTAATAAAGTGGGGTATCAATACTAACGGATAATACAGAAATTCAACTGAATCTATAAAAGCTTAAACGCACACAATTACAACTACGCCCCCTGATAATAATCTTATTTTCTTAATCAAAGTCACTGACCTTATATTTTACTGTTGCGGTTCCTTCGTGGCGACTTCAGGCACTTTATATGGCTGGAAGAATTGGGGAAGACTCCACGCTCCGTAAAAATGAATTCCACTATTTTAAATCCGCTTCTCTTCGCGTACATCAACACGTATCAGGCTCGTTTCACTTGTCAACAACTACGTGTCGACTTCTCGATCTTTAATTCACTTGACTTCTCACTTCCTCTTACTTAGCTCCCTTCAATCCTTCAAAAACCGAATTTATATAATATTTCTTATTTACATAAATCACACCTGGCTCTCGGTGAAGATTGGTTGAAATAAATAAATTCATTTAAGGAAAAAAGAAGAAATTAGTGAAACACCGTATAGATCCGTCACAATATTACTTTGTGAATGTATTCGGGACTGTAAAATTTGCGAAAATATTATAAGACGAAAAAATATAAAAGAGCAATTTTTTTTCTTAACCAATAAAAATTTTTTGTGCTGTGATACCTATAGTTTTAAAAATAATTAAAATTATTCGAGAATTTGTGAATTGCGGGAATTTGTTTATCTTATTAAGATAATAGCTTTAATAAACACAATTTGGAATGTATATTTCCTTCAAAAATATCTAATTAAAACGTTCAAATATCAAATTCGGTTTTTAAAATATAAGCACATTAATTTATAATACACTTAATACATTTTTTCATTTCAATTGTTTTTTTTTTTAAAAAATTAACTATTTTTAATCTTTTAATTCTGTTAAATAACATCCTTTATGTAAAAAAAAGAAACTTTCCACAAGATAAATGCTTAAAGGGAACACATATTCAGATGAAAAATGTTATAAATCACGTTAAATGAGATTATACGTTGTAGTGATTTATTTCTTGAATGGAAAAAAAAAATATCTCGCAAATAATTTCGTTTCATTGATCAATATTTAGAAAGTTGAAAAAGGATACTAAACTTAATTGGACCTATTTTGATTTAAGTTTTCGGTACCAATTTTCTTTTGACAAAACTAAGTATAATATAAAAACTTTCAGTAAACTTTTTTAGATTAAAAAAGATTTAGAAAGATTTAACGTGAAAAAAAATACTATTTCTTCATTTCTTTTTTTTTCAATAAGTACTTAAACTTTTGTAAGACCTTTTTTATCAACAATATTAGATAATCATTTCCGAAATAACATTTTAACATATACCTGAAATGAAACCTGAGGTAAAATGACATTCATGCTAGAGTAGAAATCGATCTGCATTTTTGAACTCGGTTGAACTTGTTTAAAATACATCAAATTGATTATATTTCATATGCTTAAAACAATATTATATTTCTGAAAGGTCCTATTCGTACCCTTCTACTACTACTCATCTTGTGGAAAAGTATCTCTTTAACAGTTGTTTGGGTTAAGACCACCTTCAATACAGAGAGCATGATTTTATGCTCATTTGAGTACTATTTAAACCCTAGCAAAGTGAGTGTAAGAGTTAGTCGTTAGGCTGATATTATAGTGAGATTTACGAAGTGACTATGAGATATCTTGGGACTCTTTGTTAAGATGCTTTAGACCGGAATATTAAGTTGACCCGGGCAAGATGTGGCGAGTGCTGTTTCATCGGATCACAGTTAAGTGTTTAATTATTTGTCTTAGGAATTTAAGGTTGCCATCTAATTTGACTACTCCCTCAGTTTATAAATTTAGTTATTTTCGCAAAAATTTCTGGTCTCATTCGGAGTCCCAACTTCATATGCCACTTTAGGGTCACATCATTTTTCTTTATTTTAAAATAAAAAGTAACATTTCTCAATTATTCTTGAGCAAGATTTACAATACAGACATACATCATTATGTTTTCAAGAGCTCAAAAATAGTTTAAAACTTCATTATTCGATTGAAGTTCAGGTATGTTTAAATATATTTATCACAGATATTATATCAAATTATTATCATACTAGAGAAATTTTATTTGTGCTGGTGTTGATCCTTGTTAGTTTGAGCCATGCTCAAATCATGATGCTGGATCAAACACCGTTAAAGGATTATCTGTTTTCAATATTGGTACTGAAACACATATCGAATGTTGTCTTATTTGCAGAGAAACTCTGTTAGTGGAAAAATAAGTTTTACAGGAGAAGTGCACTTTTCAGCATGTACGTGAAAAATTAGATTATAGTAACCCTAGATGAGGAGACCAGGGTTACCAGATTGCAGGCTTTGTCACCCCTGGCGGCAAATTTGGCAAAACATTATATCTTTCTGGAGTCATCGAGACATCTCTGAGATAGATTCTTCTAGACATTTCCATGAGGCAATAAAAAGTTCGGTGGAGCTCAAAAGTAAGTCAGTTGAGCTCTACGTTGATTGCAATAAAACAGGTTTTATCTGAGTTCCTGCAAGTGGAACTGTTATGGAGAAACGTTTCTGGAGCTCTGTAAAGCTTGTTTATAACGAGTGAGTTTGCACTATTGCAAATAATGTTATAATATTTCTTCATTGTATATACGTTGATTTCTCTTCCTGCAGTCATTTGCTCATCCTTAGTCCATAATAAATCTGTTATTCAAATAATTGGAATCCTCGGCTGCTCCCCCCCCCCAACAAAAATTCGCAATAGTATTTTCTTCAAGTACGGACATTAAATGAGAAAGAATTTCAATCCATAATAATTAATTAGTTACAATTTTAATAACACCATTCAATAATATTTTTTAAAAATAGCAATATAATAAATTTGACGCATTGCAGTTTAAGTCTTAAGGATTGTCCCTTCTTCTGGAATGATACGAGAAATTTCTTTACAGTTTTGGGCTGAAACTGAGGTTCGTAGTTAGCTTTGACCAAGACAGTTCAAACTATGAGAAGTAATGTAAAAGGTTGATTCGATTAATCTAAAAATAAATAATTTTACTTATTCATCTTCCACCGAAATATAACACTTCTATTTTTCATCAATAAATTCTACCAAATCATTTTTTTACCTGCACTCTCATTTTTTTAACAGGAGAGATTTACAGTTAAGAACTTGGTTACTGGAAGTTTGACTTTGTATTGTTGTAACTCTATGATATTTCTTTATATTTGAAGTAAAAGAAATTCTTCTAAATTTGCTAAAAAAAATTATTTCCCTTAAATTTACGTTCTGTCACAAGGAGAATTACATTCCTCTACCACGATAATTGCAATTAATATATAAATACATTGAATGAAAATGTGAATAAATGTTTTCACAGTTAAAATGATTTCGCTTGAAAAATTATTCCAGCATTGTATTTGCAATACCTTTGTTTTAATTTTCAATAGAAAGTTTTTCCACTTTTTACTGAATATTCTTTTTTCTGTTTGATAGTCAATATCAGGAGTTGGCATCCTTATAGTTGTGGTGTGCCAAACTAATCTACCAATGTGATTCAGTGTGCCACTCTATACATTAAATAGTTCAATTCCAGCGACAATATAAAGACAGAGGTCAAAAATACTGATTTAGAGCTTTTTTTTATGCATTACTTATGCATAATTTAATTATATCTATTAACATAAAAATAAGCAACATAAAATATAACTATTCCTTCAACATAAATAAAATACAAAATTGTACATACGTTATGTATATTTTAATAATATTTATTAAAATAAGAAATAGTTAAGCTAAAATATAAGTATCCCTACAATTAATTACAAAAAAAAATCAAGATTATAATGTAAATCTTGTCTTTGCAAAGCTCTACCTCATATCGCAGTATTAGGGGTATAATTTGTGACTTTCAATTTGACACATGATTCTGAATGTTCAGTTGTTAAACAACTTCTTTGTGGATTCAAAATATATTTCATATGAGAAAATATTTGTTCACATATATATGTAGAACCAAATCTGCAAAGTAGAACATATACAATTTTTTTCAAACAATTATATCGGAAAGGACATACAGTGATTTAAAATAGCTATCGATTTATCAATAGTTATATCCAGATCTATTCATAATTTCGTAAATTTTACTTTCAATAATTCTTAAATTTTATCCCACGAAACAGCCATGAGTGATTTTTTCAATTTAGAAGTATTACGCACAATCTGTTTCGTTTAAAATTAATATTTAAACGCTAATAATAAGTTACAATTAAACATAGATTTTTTTTTGCATAAATTATACAAACTACACGCCAGCAGATTTGGCAGAATCGTTCCTTGAGTAAGAATCGAAAGTAAGAAATAACCTTTGAATAAAAATGATTTTGGCAAATAAAGGAAAGACAGAGCGATCGATTTAACTTTATCTCATCACTTTGTAGATTGGTGTAGAGGACTACTGAGAACTCTGTTCGGCGTGCCATATGTGGCATGCGTGCCATAGATTGCCGACCCTTGGTCTATATTTTATACGCTTTCATCGTTTTTCTCGGGTGATGGCGTACAATCCACCAGTTTCGACGTACAAGAGTGTTAAAGGAAACTTTTACAAAAGGGGAAGTCAGACACTATCCCCTAAACAGTGGTTGAAAATTAATTTTTATTTATTATTAATTCTTTAGTTAGCACCATGCTGCAATCATCGTTGCATAATTAAGAATGATGCTAATGTTGACTAACTGCAACAATAATTTTAAAAGCAAATAAGGGTGACCCTTTTTTGCGATAGTACATCCAACAAAAAATTAGAAAATTGGACAATTTTCTTCATAACCTGGGGGAAATTATGCTCATGCCAGCAATGCAGAGGAAAAGAAATTATGATTTTTATGAATTAATCAATTCATTTAATTATTTCAATTAATTGATAATTAAAAAAACATATTTCGGTACTTACGTTCTATCGCAACAATACCAACGTTTAAGATGATTCGTCGAGTTGACAACCCCGATTTCGGTTGACTTATTAAATAAATACTAAATTTGAGAAAACTATTTTTCTCTGTTTACATTCCCTGAATGAATCCATTTTTATTTATAGTTACAATGAGAAATACTGGAGAACAACTAATGAATTGCTGTTACAGTTTATTACAGATATGGTGTCCTTTGATCCAGTGCGAAATTAATCTGTTGACATATTTATACAAATAATATTTTATTTTTTTCTTGTAAATAACTTAAATCCGCTTTATTCGAATGAATACTTCTAACTTTTATCATGTTTACCATTGTTATTTTAATCCTTTTTGATCTAATTTATCTTTTCACGATATTTGAATTCAAGCGAAGAACATTGGAATTTAGCATGAATAAATGTTTATTTTGTTGTGTTCTATCGCGTCATTTCATTTTAAAATATTATTCACAATGTGCTTTAAAATTCGTGGATTTTACTTGAAATACTTACGCAGATAACTGCATTAAGAATTTTTTTTTATTCATTCTCTCTCGAGAAAATATAAATGGTATTCAAAATATTGTATGTTAATGTAAGCTGTAAAATATTCGCTAATCCTAGATTTAAATTTTCGCAGTTCCAAAACATTGATACTAATTAAATAACAGACGATTTATTTGAATCATTGGAGTAATTTTGTTTCATTGCTTCCAGGTTCTCAATAATATATCATATGCAAATAAAATCCACACTAACAATATTTATAACAATAAAAGAATTGAAAATTTCTGAAATTCGTCAAAATTTTTGTTTTTTCATTGTGTTTCCAAAAAAAAATGGCTTACAAATTCCAAATCCTTACTTTTTTCCAAAGAAATTAGATGAAAATAAATATTTCTTTTTAAATAAAAACTTTAAGAAATGATATATGAACTATCATATACAGTTTCACTTACATATATCTTTTACCATTTTTTTCGATGAACACAGATTTAAATATAAAGAAAGAAAGTATCAATAATTCTATTTAAAAAGTAAGTATAAATAAAAATACAGATAAGTTTCAAAAAATATGTATACTTAAAAATCAAAATATGATGCTTTAACTGTAAAACAAGATCTCTGAATAAAATCCGAAAAAATAAATAAATTTGAATAATTTATTTTCTCATCGCGTCATTTTTAACAATATTCATTATTTATAAATACTTCGAAAAAAAAATTTTCTAAAAAATAAATAATTCATCACATGATTTGTGTTATATATAAAATGTATTTTTTGGTGTTAGACCCAAGTTAGCTGAAAACAATGCAAAATTTTATTTTCAGTCGCTAAATTTTGAGAGAATTTTTACGGCAAATAAATCACTTACTGTGTTTAAACGTAGGAAAATGTTGCAGCACGTACAGAATAATTCTCCAACACATACATATTCGCAAATTGTGTAATGTGTGCTATTTTTTACCATGCTGAGAAAAGTTGGAGAGTTATTTTATTTTTCGGGGGAGGGAGTAGATTTTGTGAAAAAGTAAAACATTTTTCGTTGTTCTTTGTTTCTTTCGTTATCGTTCGTAGTTTCATTGTAGCTGTCCGAGCTTTGAAAGTTAAGTAAAACACATGATTTTATTGTTTGCCAACAAGAAAATTTTTAAAAAATGCTTCAGTTGTTTTCTTTTTTTTTTATAAAATCTATCTATACATAAAAAGAAGTTTTCCGTGATGAGGTAATAAATTTCGCAACAAAGCTAACGTACAAGACATTCGCCAAGTTAGCAACCCCTATTTCGCATGTTCCAACCCAAGACACACTCACTAACGAAACGCAGCTTCCCAATTGGACGAATGCACTGTGCCCCTAAACAGCTTATATACTCACCATCTTTCCACCTCACTCAGCCGGAAATCGACGGTCAAGGTGCCGGGTTTTCCCGGTCGCCGAGTTTGTTGACCTGACACCAAAGATTAAGTTGGCCGTACGCTAGCCTCCGGCAAAGGAGTTAGCCGCGGTCGACACAGTATTCCACACTTCCACCAACACACCCCCAACGCAAACAAAAATAGCTCCAGCAATTTTTCTTCATATTATTACTTTTTCAGGTCGCAATCTAATGTAATTTCTTAACTTTTAATTTTTTTTTCTTATCAAATTTTTTCCCACCTTCCACTAATTATGGCAAATGTAATTTTTAATGCTCAACTAAATACAAGATAGGGGATGAAGACCTCATCAGAGATCATTGGCCCATCGACTATTCTATCGTTTATTTCGCATGCGTCGTACGCGCTGAATCGGCTACCTTGTGCTTCGTTTCATATAATGTTGCCAATACGGATGCGATAGTACATTATTGCAAGCTTTCGCGAAAAAATATCGCAACGCGATTGTCTTTACTGGAATCATTGAGTGAGAAGAAAAGCGTTGTCTCATAAACAATCAAAGGAACAAAACATTCAACTTTCCAGTAGGCTGCAAGAGTTGCAGGTTAATCAAAAACTGAGAACTTTGTCAATGAATGTCAGACGATACAGCTTTAACTCAAGAAGAGCGCCAAGAATGTATTTTACGGGAAAAAAGAACAAATTAATAGAACTACATAATACATGCAATTTATATTTTTACAATTTGAGCAATGAGTATAAATAGTTAATAATTTGTACAATGGGGTTGATCCACCATTAAGTGGACCACGTTAAGTTAGGTATACCCCACCCCATAGTAATTCCTTTTTAAAAAATCTTAAGAAAACATCAATATAAATTCAAAGATTTATAAAATGATGCCAAGAAAAGAAAAAGAAATACACAAACTAATCGTGTTTTAAAATTAACTCGCAAATTATGATTAAAATACGTTTACAAAGCAGAAATCATAGAGGCAGGTAAACTAATTATTTTCCAAAATTAGGGCAGAAAACATAATAATAACTCTAAGTTATTCAAATGTGATAGTTATCCGTTTACATACACACAAAAAATTGTAAATAATATTTTAAATTGTTTTGAAAAAGGGAAATTTTTTAGGATAATCTTGCATATGGTTTTCGTGGTTAAACTGGAGCTTACTACAAAAAGATTACTTTTAAGAGAAAACTTGAGGAACATAATATGTTATTTAGTATTTAAAATTAAGCTCCCACTTTTATGTTTCATAAATATTTATTTAATTTTATTTTGCATTATCTCATTTAAGACTGCTTTAACATATACATATATAAATAATCCTTAAGAAAATTCTTTCCAGGAAGTAAGCAAAAGACATTATTTTTAAACACATATTATTCATAAATCTTTCATTTTTTGCAAGTCCTAAGCAATTTATTCATAGTTTTATCTAAAAAGGGCTTTAAATCACTTCAAAATAATAAAAGCATGGGCTATATCTCAGGATATCAATCTAATAAAATAAATAGCAATTTATTGTAATGAATTGTTTTACTTCCGCATAAAATAATGTTTTAAAAATATTATGCAATGAAAACCTTTTGATAAATTCAAAGAAAATACAAAAATAAAATAAAATAGAAAAAAGTCTTTTGAAACACTTAGCATATAAATCCATAATCTAATACAATGTTTGTTCGTGCAATAGTTATATGACAAAAAAAACCAAATTATGGAAAAATTATTCTCATATAACATCCTCGCAACTGTCATAAAATTCTTAATAATTTGATTGTCTATTATAACTATTTCTTTAATTCCTGATTATTTATAAACTATTATAATACATTGATAAAAGAATTGTTAATTTTACTACGACTCTTACAGCGAATTCTAAAAGAAATTCATATATAACTGTTATAATATATTTTTTAACTAATTACACTGGGCAACAAAAAAGAAACATTATTTTTTTTCTCAGAAAGAAAAATATGTGATTCTGATAGCATTTCTTCTCCCGAATTCAAATATGATATCGATTTTTCTTCATCACGCAAGGTTTTCCAGAGACAGGCATTTATAATTTGAAACATTTTAATATTTTCTACATTCCTAAGTACACAATATTCGAACATTCGGATTCACCTAGAAATTAAGAAATTACGATTTTCTTTTATATTTCGCCTGTGGAGTATCCCTCTTGATGGCCCAACAATAATCGGCCAGCATATTAGCATTCCATTTGCCTTGATATCTCTTTTCTATCGCTGAAATCTCCTGATGAAAGCGTTCCCCGTGCTCAACGCTCAATGCACCAAGATTTTCCGGGAATAAATCTAACTGCGAGAGCAGGAAGTGTATTTTTGAGGACATATTACAGCCCAAATTTTTATAAGATGTTATAAGATCATGAACAATATCACGGTAATTTTCCGCCTTTAGATTTCCCAAAAAACTGTGAGTTATATTTTTGAATGCTTGCCAAGCTGCTTTCTCCAGTGGATTTAATAGTTCCTCAAACTTCTCATCATGCATTAGTGATCGTATTTGTATCCCACAATTAATTTTTGCTTCACTACTTTTTGGAAACTTCTGTTTTAAGTACATGAAACCAGGTGTATTGCCCATGGCTTTCACGAAATTCTTCCTTAATCCTAGATTGATATCTAACGGAGGTAGATACACATTTTTAGTATTACACAATTCGTCATGTTTCACATTTTTCTGTCCAGGAATGAGTGATTCACGTTTAGGCCAATCTTTTCTGATGTGATGGTTTTTTCTGTCCCTACTATCCCAAAGGCACAAAAAACAACAGTACTTTGTGTAACCAAGCTGCAGACCAAGAATAAGTGCAATTACCTTCAAATCACCAAAAATATTCCATTCATACACTGCATATTGAAGCTTTACCAATATAAATTGAAAGTTTTCATATATTTCTTTTATATTAGCAGAGTGAGCCACAGGTATTGATGAGAATTTATTTTCATTATGCAGAAGCACTGCTTTTAAACTTGCTTTGGAGGAATCAATGAACAAGCGCCATTCTATAGGGTTATGTTCAATATCAAATGTCTCCCCCAAAGAGAAGAAATGTCATTACAAAACACTAAGCCATTTTCTTCAGAAAAATAGTCTTTATGTTGAGAATCACGACTACGATAAGTACATATCTTTGTATCCTTTTGAAGAAGATTCCATTCTTTTAGCCGGTAACCAAGCATTTTAGACTGTTTTTTGGATAACTTCAAATCTTGTATGGATCGTTAAGATCTTCTTCAGTCAATAAATGAGGCTCAGATGAACATCTTGGTTCAAACGTTGTATCACCACAAACTGTTTCTTCTTCTTCTTTACTTCTATCGGAATCTGAGCTCTCTTCATCTAATGTCACATGTTCTGGAGGCTTTGGTATGGGCAATTCTTCGCTGTGTGGAACTGGTCTCATTGCAGATTGCAAGTCAGGGTACACCACTGTATGTTTTGATTTTGACGTAATGGCTTTAATGTTTGTTAAGCAGAAATAACAGTCAGATGAGTAATCTTTGGATTCCCTCCAAATCATAGGGATAACAAATGTCATGTGGCGTGTGTCATTCTTCCAAGCAGTGAGAACCCTATTAGGTGATAAACAACAGATATGTGGGGCCCAGGTCCTTGTTTGGTCCCCCCCTTTACACCCAAAATAAAGTTCATAACACTTTTTACTAATGGAGTAAGGTTTCGCCTTTGGGACTTGAGCGTCACTTCACCACATATATAACAAAAGTTGTTATGATGATTTAAACAAGCTCTATGCATTGTGTAACTAACAACAAATTCATGGAAATAAATTTTTAAATACGTAATATACAACAATGCAGACACAAAGCACTCACAATTACGTGTTTACTGGTTCACTACTACCTCACAACTGACATCGTTCTAGTGAATGCATGCTAGTCTAGACCATGTCTGTGCCTGTCTGTTGTGTCTGATGCCAAAGTATCTGTACAAGTCTGAACTTGCACAACAGTAGCAATGATACCATTTGAGTTAGCTCATGCGGTTCCATCACATTTACAATGCTCTAGGAGTTTTTATTTTACAATGGACAAATGGTCGTTTATTAAAAAAATATTTAAATACATTAATTGAAATTAAAATAAAAAAAACTGTGGGTGATGGAGAGAAATTCCGAATACATATTTGAAAACACGATAAAAAACTGCATTAAGTATAACTAGTACTCATGAGACAAAAATCATGTTGACCAGTGTTATTGGTGAAAGGAGGCACATTTGAAAAAGGCACAGGTCCAGTTTATTGACCAGTGAAACAATAGCCTTAACCTATATATTTCGAAAGAAAATCAGATATTGCCCTTACTAGATCGAATTACAATAAGGCATTCATTTAAAATTAATATATGGAACCAAAACAGATTTAAATTATTTCCTATATGAAAAAAGAAGCGTGTATTATTTATATCATTCACTAAATTTACAACTTGATTTTTTAATTTCTCATGGAAGTTTTTTGAATATTCATTTCCTTTAAAACCTTCTTTATCTATTCTCTATCAATCCAACTATAATCTAATTGAAAAATTTAAACCATGAATAAAAAAAAAAATTCTGTTTTTTCTCTCAAATTTTAATCATGAATATCAACATATTTTCCTATATATTAAGAAATCATTGCGATTTTGCTCGTTGTAATGCTAAATATAGCAGTACATATATTTTAATTCTGTCTCCATTTTTTCATGGTAAATGATTTTTCTCATTGATTATTTCAGCCCTCTAGTAGTTTAACGTACTTTTTAGAATTTTCAGATATTAATAAAGAGGAATTAATTGACGAAAGAAAACTAAGTCAAATAACAAAAGATAATTAGGGAAGGAGAAATATAATTACACATCCTTTTAGAATACTATAAACTGAAAAAAAAATGTGCACAAGTCATCTTTTATTTGCTAACTAATATAAATTACAAAACACAAAAAAAATAATTACGAAATGAGCTTTACTCCATAATATTTTTATTAAGGCTCTTTTTTGAGACATGAATTCTATATATAGGTTAGTTTTGGCTGTTTATTTTAAGCAATAAAAGCCTAATAAGAAAATAACTTTATTATTGTAAATTACATAAAATGCAATACAGTTGTAAAAAAATGCAGCGTTACTGAAAATTTTACAATAAATTTAGAGAAGAAAAAATGTGTACAATTTCTTAGCAATTTAATATTTATCTGATTGTGGCTTAAAGATATATGTGATGAATACCGGTTGCGTGTGTGTGGTGTTATAAAATAATAATATTAATAACAACATTCTGGAGTCCTAGAATTTGTCTTTTGCTGGATTTATTGGTAACAATAACTTTCAACAATAAACTTAACAATCTTTAACAAATTAAACCATTACATTAATTAGACTGAAACTAAAGATAATTCTAATATTCAAGATAAAAATCCTAGTAAACAACAGCACCTGGACGCCGAAGCCAAGAAAAAGAGTCCGATTTAAAATGTACGAGTAAACAACAGCATGTCTAGTTATGCTGAAGCCAAGTTCAAGATTCCAACTGAGACAGAATCCGTTGCATATGGCTTCTATCGAGAGAGACAACGTGGGGTCAGAGCGGGGTGTCAACTACGCTCCACCCACTCAGACCACCCGGTCCATAATTTACAACAAGATATGTTCAAGCTATTCAATAAAGAAACATCTTCCGTAATTTTCTGAAAAATTTCGCATATTAATGTAATAATCGGATTTCAATATAATTTCGTTTATGAAGTATAAAATGTACATCTGAAATTATTACTTGTGTGTGTGTGTGTGTGTTTAGTTTTTAAAAACAAAAAATTAAGGGGGAAAAAAAATTTTTTTTTAAATTTAATTAAAAAACTTTAAATACACAGATATTTACGTGATTTGTTTATTCTTTGATTTTCCTTACGATACCTAAGCTGTTTTAAAGCAATTTATTTTTCAGTAAGCTATGTTTCCTTTTGTTATTCAAATTATTAATGTATAGCGTAATTGTAAATTACTCTAAGTTAAATGCTTAAAAAAGAAGAACGCATCATTCATTTACCAAATGTATTCATGGATGCTTCTTGAGCTAAAGAGAAAAATCAATAAATAAACACATATAATTCGAATAAAATTTTTATTCCAAACTCTGTAAAATATTTTTAAACAAACAAAAAAAAATGAAGTATAAATTTCTCTAAGATTGCTAACTCAGATCTTAAAAAAACAATTTCAAAAGGTCTCATTTTAAATATATTTTTTTTCCTTTCGAACTTATTATTCAATTTTTATTTAACAAAATAAGAGTAGTTACAAGAATAGACTAAAATTTATTGAATTAATGCATTGTCGTTTTATCACTCGTAAGTTTAAAATAAATTTTCTTTCAAATTTTACTAATCAAAAGCTTTTTATATTAAAAATGAAACAAAACATAAGAAATACATTCAAAGATATAAATTAATTAATAATACAAACAACAACGTTATTCTAAAAATGCCTCCAAAAAAACCAAATAAAATTTTAGTGATTGCTAATTGTAACAGATATTATATTTAAAATTTATTATAAATTCTGAATTAATGTAAATATTCAGATTATAATATTATAAATGTATTAAAATGCTACTTAATGCATCATTAAAAAGAAATGTGTGTGAAAAGTTTGATCAGAAAAATAAATTAAAAGTTGGCAACACCAATACATTCCATCTCATAAATATTTTGCTTTCTTTCAAACAACTAACGTTATTCTTCTACTTAAACAAATGAAAATTTCATAAAGTCCATGAAAAAGTCCATTTCCAGCACAACGATAAACATTTAACTACATACAAGCATATAATAATGCATGCATAGTTAAATACCATGAGTCTTATCACAGATTTAACTGTTCAACGTGAAATGCTTGCGCTACAGTTTCACATAAATACAAGGAAAACGAATAATACACTCAACAAACCTAAAGGCAGGTTACTTATCAAAGATGTACCAGATGAAGATACTTCTTTTTTGTCACTTATAATCAAATCATGTACAACCGCGTGATTGTCTCCAGAAGACACGAAACCGATCATAAAGGGCCCCGCAGGAAGCACCAACCTGTTCTTACGAGGAACCACCTGAACACCATTTTCGACAATTTCATTGAATGGCAAACCCACTTTTAACTCAGAACAAGGTAATCTCCAAGCTTGGAAGGACCTTTGCTTAGTGGTGTCCAGTCTAAACATAATACAATTACCAGTGGCGTTTTGCCGAAACGTAAATAACTCCGATGCATTGACAGCCGTCCATATAACATCACTGTCACTTTGTGAGAAGTCGAAAGAACCATCTTTTGTATATTTAGAGAAAAGACTAATATCAACAACCACGATTTTCAGTTCATGGCTTCTTGGTAAAGAACTAGTTCTCTCCTCATAGTTACTGAAAAACATCATTCTGCCTTCGACTCTCAGCAATTGATCATCGTCCACCGATATCAACTTCTTGAAAAGAGCCACGGTTGGCAAAGACTTGCCAAAGACAATGGTATTATTGCTGATGTACGTGTAAGAAGTACATAGAGGTCCTTGACCACGAGTAAATGTCATCCATTGATCAGTACTGAAACCAGACGCACGCTCTGGAACGTAAGAAATAACATCCTTTACCTCCATCAATTGTGCATGGAGTTCTTCTGGAACATCGTAATAAACTTTGTCAACGGGAAAAGATCGTCGAATTTGTTTTAAGTCCTCAATGTTCAAAGGATCGTCTTTGGCAGTCCAGATCGTTAAGAAACTTCCAGGCACAACACCTAGGAGCCACTGGAGTTGTCGAATAGACCTCGAAGCGAATATTCCCCGGACTGGAAAAGTAAATGAAGGATAATGGTTTTCATAGCCAAAACATCGAATGACGTCGGCCATCTTGCGAACATGCATCCACTCGTAGTGCCAGGTTTCTGGTGGAAAGGAGTGGAACCAGTTGGTTGTCCAGCCAACTGATTGAACGGCAGTAGGAAAGTATTGATGACAATGTATAAGGAACAAATCGTATTTCACTGGAATTATTGAGGCATGTATGGGTCCGTACAGAATGTCAGCATTCAACCACAAACTAAAATTCAGCTGTAAAAGAAAAAAATTATTAGAATGTTATTGTCACATTTGATTATTTCTCAAATATTTCAGTAAAAAATACATATGCTCATACATTAAAATCGAGTACTTGAACATGATCAATTTCAAAATCAAGCATTGAGCATATTTCTATTCGATTTTCAATTTATAGTAATAGTTACCAAACTTACCTATTAAGATGTATGAATTATGTTTAATAAATATCCTAAAGAACTGTAAATTTCTCTTGATAATTTTTTGATACAGAATTCTATTCAAAATAAGGTCAAATGAACACAAAATGCGTATTGTTAATAAATAACATATTTTGCACTTTAACCGTATTATTACAGAAACCGTAGCTCTACTTGCTTCTGTGCCGAAATGGTATTGGGGTTGGACAGATTCATTGTTGGGCAAAAGAGATTACTATTTCAATAACAGTAAATAAATAGGAGAGATTTTGGTGCTAGGGAGACAAATTTGGTCACTAAATATCGCCAAGTAGCCAAATTTGGTGACAGTCTAGGAAGATTATATTTCATGAAAAAACTCTCTCCCTGTAGAATCCTTTAAAAGTTTCTTCCTAACCTCTATAAAGACGATGCAGGGAAACAAGATTGGAGTAAAATATTTAACAGCCCCTTACATTTCATTTTACTCAAGTGAAATTGGGATTACGGATTTAAATTGTGTAATTTTTGAATCTGTGCTCTTGAAGATTTGTTCGCTTGCATATTATCTGGTTCTTGTTGAAAGAAAATCTACTACAATTACTATTCCAAATTACGCAATTTGTGTTCCAAAAAAAATTACGATATACTCCAGAAGAGCAAATTATGCAATATTAATAAGTCTCAAAATTCCAAACCCAATAAAATCTAAAAAATTTTTGCAAGTCACTATTTCAACAAATAACTATAAAACTTCTTTAGATCTAGATCAAATGAAGTGAATAAGCATAAAATATATTTTTAAACTTAGAAATTGAATATAAGGATAAAAGCACATTTTATCTTTATAAAATCAGAAAATATTTTCAGAATTTCATATTTGTCGATTTTTCTTGCTGTGCACCTTTCTACAGGAGTCACAAGTTCATGAGATTCTTATGATGCAAGAATATTTTTAAAAAATTATTCTTCTTTAAAATTAAATTATCTAAGCCTAAATTATTCCAATTATCTCATCCTGAATTATCCAATTCAAAAACATTTAATTTTAATTAACATTTAAATTTGAAATAAAGTATTATTAACATTTATTTATTTATTTTATTATTATAATTAAATAAAATACTCTTAAATCTTACAACTACATTCAAATAGGGCTTAATTGCAGAAAGTATTTCAAAATAAAATATTTAAATTTGTGTAAATTAAATTAATTATGCTACTTAAGTTTGTCAAGTCAAATTAACATTTAAACGTATTGAAGCAACAAGTATTGAACAGAAATTGTTGTTTTTAATAATTTACTCAAAACATTTTTAGGTATTCCCTGTAAAGTAAAAACTTAGAAATTAATAGATTACAATCATCACACCGATTGTAAGAAATATTTTCATTTTTCAAAATGCACAAACATTTAAAACATTTCCTTTAAAAATAAATCCTGCTCTCAATTTCATTAAAAAAATTATTTATTGATGCTAGCTAAGAATTCAAAGGTTCATATTTGTCATATGTAATTACAAAAAAGGTTTAGAAAAACCTGTAAGATATCCGTAAAGATAAAAGTCTTAGTTCAAAAAATTTTAATATCGCACCTTATTTCCGGTGTCTTCGACACATCCCTATCCATCATAACGTAAAGGGAATGTCTAGGTAGTTTGAAATTTTATTTATAGAAGGTGATTTTTTATTTATTACCTCCTCAAGCAAGCTCTGATGCAATTTTACGGCACAAAATTACACTACTTTCATATTCTATATGTATCAGTAACATAAATATATTTCAGAAGTTGACATATTTTCTACTTTAAAGATATTTAAATGAATTTTTAAAGCCAACAAGATTTCATCAGCTTCCTTTGTAGACAGTAATCGATAAAAAATGTTTACAACGCCTACCTGAAGATTTAAAGTGTATTTTCAAATGTGTTAGGCATATGTAACATTAAATTTGAAAATACTTTAAAGTTTGAAAATATATTCAAATTGCAATCCTATAAACGGTGCTATATTTTTAATACATTGCCACACAAATGTAGCAAGAAATCGAATTTATAAAATGATTCAGAAAATTTTTTTCTGTTAAGAATAAACAGAAAAAAGGAATTTATAAGATATTTCAGATTTAATGTATCCATAAATACATATTAAAGGCACAATGAACAACTTTATCTATGTTTTTAATTTTAATTAAATTCTGTATACCTAAATTTTAAAATGACTCTAGCTCAATAAAAATAGCAAAATTATTCACTAATTAATTTTTTTTAAAACTTCAAAAAGCTTACCTGAAAAACAACACAATTTTTACAAAAAGTTTTATTAGAACAAAATTAGTTACATACTTTTATTACCAGCAATAACATATTTTGTAAAAATAAATAAAAATCACTTTCTTTAAAAACTTAATACATAATTTATTTAAAATTTGAACACAACATTATTTTTAAAAGTATTAAACCTTTAATTAAAAAACATGTATGCTATGAAATTGTGTTTTAATACAGGCTCTTAAATATAATACATACAACAACAAAGCAAAGTTTCTCAATTAATAATTATTTTTCATATTACAAATAAAAAAATTTAATATATACAACCAAATTTCCGTGGTATTGGCATTCCACGTCAATATACTTAATGCTTAATTCGAAAAAGATTAAGAGATGGCTAATAAGAAAATTATTAGCCATGTTTTTCAAAAGTATAACTGCTCTGGATATTCAGAAAAAAAAGAATAAACAATGTATATAAAAAAAACTTACAACTTAATAACTTTTATTTAAATTGAAAGAGAAAAGAGATTTTGTAAAAGCATCTGAAATATGCTCTTTTTATCAATGGCAATAAATAAAAATATAATTTTTGAGCATAATAAGCCAGATTAGTGTATTCTGATACCATTAAGTTAACATTTTTTTCAAGAAATTTATGATATAATTCTATAAGTTAATACGTATTCTATTCAAGATTGTTCTATAAGTTTATACAGATTCTATTCAAGATAGGATTCTAGAAGTTTATACAGATTCTATTCAAGATATTATTCTAGAAGTTTATACAGATTCTATTCAAGATATGATTCTATAAGTTTATACTGGTTCTATTCAAGATATGATTCTATAAGTTTATACAGATTATATTCAAGATATGATTCTAGAAGTTTATACAAATGGAGTAATTCATGTAAAGAAATTCGGTTTGGTTGTAAGGATGAAAAATCCCTAGTCCAGGGGTGGGCAATTAGCGGCCCGCAAAGAGTTATTTTGCTACCCGACAAGAGAGTCTGAAAACCAAACACAAAAAAAAAAACCTTTCTCTATAATTGAGCCAATATATATTTGTACGCAGTTTCTTTTTATTTTCTTGCATATAGATCAAGTTGGCTGGCATTAATTTGAAGGCAAAGAGGAGAATTTCAACAAGAAATCTTAGTTCTGATTTCAAAAATTCTAAAAAGTGTGAAAGGGAACGTTTGTCCCCTTTACAGTGATTCTAAATTAAATGTCCTTGCAGCTATAAATGATATGAAAAAGGCAATTCAAAAATTAGCTAATGTCTATGTAACGTCTAGCTGCTGTTGGCAATAGATTATTAAATATACTCGTATTTTTGGCGACAATATCTGCACTTGTGGTGGAGATAGGTACGTGTAAGGGAGAGAAGGTGGTTGCCCTTTGAACAGAAAGGTGACAAGAAAAAGGGAGTTCCTGGTGTGTGTGTGTGTGTTTTTCCCATAGAGCGCCAAAGCAAAAGAGAAATTTTTTTTGGCACGACGTACTGTGTTCGGAATTTTTAAAATGTAACAGAGAAATATATTACAATTCAATTTCTATAATTAACCATCAACACGCTTGCTTTAACATTAAATGTACTAAAGAATTGATCATCAGTTTCTATACATATAAGATAGCCGCGGCAGCCTAGTGGTTATGATCACGAACCCGTAACCGGGTGTCTCGGATTCGAGTCCTGGTCCATGAAGAGGGAGTCGATGTAGGCAACGCTGTTCCTTACAATATAATGGTGATTTGATGAAAACTTGGCAAAATGTTAGCAATAGAGCCAAGTTGCCATCCTTTCTGGCAACTTGGCGACCATGTGGTTGCTTCTGAAAATTTCTGGAGAAATCTCACTATTTGCGACGTAAGCGAACTTTCAAGAAAGATCTGAGCAGCCTCTTAATAGGAGCCGCTCGCTGAAGATGGATCAGTATTGTTTTGACCGTTGAAGAGTCGACGAGCGATTAGTTGCTACTTTTGAGCGAGTGCTTGCGAATAATCTTAAATATTACGTATTTGTATTTTAAGACACTGATAGTTGAGTTTGAGCGCAGTAGAAGGCGTAAAAGACTTCTGGGACTTATTAAGCGAATTCTAGTACTCTGTCCTGTATTTCAATGATTGTTTTTTTTTCTACAAAAAATTTTCATCACTCTTAAAGAACTGTTTTGCTTATTGAGTCTGACAGCATTAATTCCTCGAACCCCGATCTACGAAACAGTTCTTTTACTTCATATGAGCGTGCATTACGGATAAACTTAAAAAATTGTCAAAATTGACAAGTTATAAGCATTATTTATTCATAATTTATTCTTTTAATCGTGCTTGAATTGTCATTATTTCTAGCAGTAAATTGATAGCAGTGATAAAAATATTTTTCTGGTTTAAATTAGATGGCTGACAGGTTTTTTTTCTTCTTTTTTACTCATTAAGGTACCTGACTACCCTAAAATTGTGAATTTTGCCAAGAATTGACAAATTTTTTTAAGATTTTGTTTTATAGGCCATCTTATTAGCTTTACAAAAATAACAACTATATTATTTTCCATTCACTAGAACAAACACTACATGTGTTTTAGTAAAAGCAGATGCCATTACTTTAAGCCAGATATGTCATACTTTAAAACGCGTTTTACTCGAAATGTGGTTTTTTTTTAATACTCAAACGGAGCCAGTGATTGCTTCAAAAGTTTTGAAAATAATTAACGGAAATTTTTTGTGTATGTTCTGTATAATAGTAGATGTGTTTTAACCTTCAGATTTATCAATCACTGTTTTATTACAAAATTTACAGCCCCTTATGTGAATATAATCATTGTTTTTTTAAGCAATTTCATACAATAACTAAGATTAAGTGCTCTAGTTTTTGCAAAAATTAAAATATCTCTTATCCTGAAGGTCATTTCAAAAATGAATAACATAGCAACACATCAGAATTGAAAAATTGAAAATCTGTTCATAAACTTTTGGTACAGAATGGGCCGCGTTTATGTTATTTTTTGTCAATTTTTACCCATTTTTCCCCATTTTAGTAATAATAATTCCTTTTTTTATTCTTAATTTTAGCATATTTTCCTTAAAATGTACGAAACAAATCTAAAAACAACAAAAAAAATCCCCATATCTCCATTTTTTTATTAAAAAAAAGTTGTCGCAAGTAGTCGGATACCTTAAACAAACATATGTCTACTTCTCTTGAAAGATCCAATCACTAACAGTCTTTTTCTCAATATTTCATGGATAATTCTCAATTATAGTCTGAAACCAATAGTTACAACATCAATTTAATCACCTTCACCTGTATGAATAAAACTTATTTAAAATCAATTATTAGACTTCCCAAAAAAAGGCCATTTTAAATCAATTTTTACTAAGACTTCCACGCAAAAAGCTTACTTTTAATCAATTATTATTTCTCTCTCTCTCTCTCGGCAAAAATTACTTATTTGAAATCAATTATTACTTAGACACCACTGAAAAAAACATTATTTTAAATGGTTATTGGTACCTCACAGATTTTAATTTAAAATTTTATTTAATATAGAAACGAAGAAAGTTTTAGATTTTTGAAAATTAAATCGATAAATAGTCGAATTTGTATTTGTCCCTTTCCCCCTTAGGCATTTTCGCATATCATAGTACCTATTCGCTGTTCTTCATCCAAAAAAAAGTTTCATTTTACGATCAGACCGAACTTCAACTAACTTCCCTCTAGCAATCTCGAGGGTCTCTTTTGTTTCAAATTCCTCGATCGAGAAATATCTATTGAATAGAAAAATGGGAGGCCACAGCAGTCCCTTTTCAGCTTACTCCTTTGATTTAGCAGAAGGAGCAGAACAACTTATCTCGACTCACCTACGAGTGGGAAAACTCGGTGAGTGGAACATAGCACTTCCATTTCTTTTCCATATCATACTGACGAGAGGGCCGGATTTTTATCTGATGCAGAAATGATAAAACTAAGAGAAAATTGCTTTTCTGGCGTATGTAAGCATAAGTGGAAATTTTATTTCGAAAAAGGGAGTAAGAATTACACTTTCATTAGTACCTCGTTAACGAATTTTGTTTAAAAAAATTATGTACTAGAAAAAGTCTAATTCAAGTTCTACTTTTATTAGGCCTTTGTCCTTTAGTCGGAATAATAATTTTAATAAAATTGCTTTCACAGTCTTACACAAAAACAAATCTTATGTGAGAATGGTATACAGGTTGATTCAAAACTTTTCATTCAAATTTCGTGGAGATATAAAGAATATAAAACCGATTTCACAAAGAAAAGTATGTCTTTGAATGTACGTTGGCGCATGTAAAAGGCGCTGCGTGTATCCAACCAGTATAAAGCTCGGCCGACCACTCCTGCTGTCAACAGTGTGTAACGTACTTGGGGACGTTAGTGTTTGAGGGTTCTAGCAAAGATCATCCATACTGCTTTAAACACAGAACTTTATTATTACTTTTACAAAATCACACAACACAATTAAAGGGAGAGAATGCACTAAACATTTAACTACGAAAAGCAACCGATTAGGATTAATTCAATTATCATATATATAAAAGCACTTATCTGAATACTGGAGTGCTCTTGACTTCTACGTTTGAATTCTCCTACGTTTAAATTCAAGATAACTTCCTTAACTATACGACCTCCGGTCGTAATCTTATTCATAATTCCATCTCCGCTTTCAACCATCAACTATCATCATCTACTCTAATGTCAACGCTTAAATAGAAGTACTCATTCGCCTAAATCTCATCTTCTTCACCGAGAAAGGTTTTCAACTGAACTCACAGTTAAAGGTTAATTTTACCCAAGAGGATTAGTGAAAGAATCGTAAATAGACCCGTTAAGAGTGTATGAGCTGACTCACAAGTGATGAAATTAATCGTTTTACGAATCAAGAGCTTGCGAATATGCATATCGTATATGGCGAAGCAGGCGAAAGGGACCACCGAGCTAGGCAAGTTTACAAAAATCGATGCCCTGGCAAAAGAATTCCATAGCACCCCAAATGTTTTCACGTGTGCATTGTAATCTGTGTGGACATGGTTCACCGCATAGTAACATGCATGATACGGCGAGAAGATAACTGAGGTAGACTGTCAACGTCGAAGAAGGTGTCCTACAGATCTTTGAAGATAATCCGAATACCACACACGAGATATTTCTCATTAGCTTGGGTCAGTCTTGGGGTCAGTGTGATGGATACTGCACAAGAATGGTGTGCCTCCTTACCATCCGAAAACGATGCAGTTACTACAGCTAATGATTATGCAAAGCATGTGGAATTTGAGCAATGTTTCATGCAGAAAGGTGTTGGGGACCCCAGTTTTCCAGCTTATGTCTTTTTTAAAGAGGAAGCGTCATTCAGTCGTGAAGATGTGTTCCATGCATACAATTCATATGTATGGGCCTACGACAATCCTTATGGCACGAGACGTCACGCTGCGCAACATCGTATTGCTATAAATATATGGGCTGGAATCATTAGAGACTGTTTGTTGGGACCTTAATTGCTACCACTCTGGCTGGAAGCAGATGGTAATACTTAATTTTTCTCGAGACAGTTTTACCAACTTCACTAAGCTGTGTTCCTGCGCGTATTCACCGAGATAGGTGGTTTTAAAATGACGAGGCGCCAGCCCCATAGCACAATTGCATTGCGTGATTACTTCTTCTCATCAATAGTGAACCATCTCGTACACTGATAACAGCAGGAGTGGTCGACCGAGCTCTATACTGGGTAAATATATTCTACATACACAGGTACACATTTGGGGACATTCTTATCACAAATAGATAAAATTTAAGTTAAGACATTCAAAGGGAACTAATTTTTATATTAAATTAGTACTTACAATTAACTTAGAATAAAATATTATTAACGAATCGATATGTTTCTGGAATCCAATTTTTTGGCAGAATTACGTAGAATGCGGGTTAAGTATAACCTCAATTCTATATTTCATTCGAAGCTGTGATAATTAGTTTCTCAGCATGAACTAGATTACTTTGAGGAGATTATTCAAAATATTTTCCCCATTTACAAATACCTCATTATAAGTAACTCGAAAACTCAATATTATTAACTAGTGGACAAACTTGTAACGCCAGTCATTATTGGATCATTACTTTGATTTTGAATAACTCCTAAACTATATTGGAGGATAACGCATAACTTTTCAATTTAAGATTTTGTTATATAAGGAATTGAAATGCTTGAAAATATTGGCTAGTTACAATTTATATTATTTGAAATTATATTTAAGGATATCATTTTTATTTATAATTGCAGAATGTATTAACAAAGCCTATATTTTTGACAACTGTGTGAATATAATTATGTATAAGTAAGTTTCCCATTACTCTTTTAATATTTAACAATATATTTGCTTTTTAGCAGAATAATATTTATAGAGAATACAAATTTATATTCAATTAAAATAAAACCGAACCCACCCACCCTCCATTTTTTTTTCTTTGGAGATTGCATTTTTATGAGATGAGAATCACAATCCATTTATACAGTATAATAATCTTTCTTGTATCCACGAAAACAGCACTGAATCAGTTACGGATATTTAAAAAGATACAGTCGATGAGAATAACATTAAATTTAACTCGTTATTTATAAAATTAAGCTTTGAATGACTTTAAATTTTGAAGAGAAAATAATTTTCAATTTTTATTCTATGTGTGTTTAGATCTCATTATTCCTATTAACATTAAAGTTAGAAATTTAAAATACATCAAAAATTATGAATTGATGCTCCAATTGACCAACAACCATGTTGAAAATATCCGTAAATCTTGAGAACTTTTCGAAGATATCCCTTTATTTTCGTCCCAACATATTGTAAAACTCGAGATATCATTTGAATATCAAGCCATTCATGATGAATTTGTGGAAAATTTGTATCATTTTTAATTACCGTAAAATCCGGCATACAAAGCGCACCCATACTTTAAAGTTGCATTTTTTTTTTAATGTTTAGGTATATTCGCACGTCATATAACGCTCACCCCCGTTTTTTTACGAAAAAACCTGAAATGTACATGTGCAACGCTCTTGTTTTGAAGTCATTTATTTGAGATATTATTCCAAGCTTTAGAAAAAAATACTATATTTCAAAAACTACAGCTCTTTAAGTTCATTAGGAATGTCGTTTCTTTTAAATGAACAATATTTCGATTTATGCAGAATTCTAATTTTTTCCTATGATAATAATTTTTTTTAATTTTTAAAGGTCTCACTTTTATACACGACGCATAACGCACACCCGTAAATTCCGATCTTAGTTTTTGAGTTAAAAGTGCGCGTTATACGCCGGATTTTACGGTAGTTACTATACAATAAAAGACTTACTCTAAAGAATATTTTTTTAACTTAATGCTAATAAACTAAGCTTTTTCATCTGTTTTCAATACAAGTTTTATTGGACAACGCAAAAAGTTTCTATAACTGAACTAGAGCAATAGTATTATTATGATCACTGAGAAAATTTTCGCAATAATGTACTGAACTAAAGTAAATTTTAAAAGAAGTTTTTAATTCCAACGAGAATTTGATAATGAATATTAAAAAGAGTTTTTTTTTTTTTTGTGCGTATAAGCATTAAAATTTTTACAATGATTTTCAAAGAGGGAGTAATATTTCTGGAATTTTTTAATATCAACTTATATCTGACCTTGAGCACAAAAAGATGCTTTTTTGTATGTAGTAAATGCCTTCTCAAAATGTTCATACTGCTTGAATGTAGAATTCAGAAATAGTTTATTAACGTCAACTCTTTGAAGTTACTCTAAGGCTTTTGACGATGGACCTTGGAATTTTGAACCTAATTGAAGTGCTGAGAATGACACCTGAAATGTCACATCACTATTCAACTTCGATACTTCATCACTACGTCACGCCAACTTCAGGACTTAGAGCTTTGATGGACATGCAACAATTTCTCTGCGCGGCCAGTCATTAGGATACCAAGGCTCAAATTCGTGACTTGATAGAAAAAAAACCGCCGGACATAAGTTAGTGACCACTCGGCTATTGTGCGGCCGCTCTTTTGAATAGAAGCTTATACATTTTGGCACCCCATTTTTTTTTTCAATTTTGTTTCATTTGCGGTATACCATATGAGCATAACAAAACTTTAAATTAAAAAGATTAACATTTTTTTAAGGAAATTCGCAAGAAAAACACATTTACTTTAGTATGATATTTATTTACTTTTAATTTAGTGTACTTTATTTAGCATATACTTTAAAATTTGCATGTGATACAGCATGCACGACATTATGGAATAATCTTTTAGTACACGTCCAGTCATGCGTATAACAAACACATATAAAAAATCACATTAAATGTAATTCCTAATTATACGTAGCATGAATGCCGATTTTTATCATTCAAACAAAATACAAAAAATAAATTTAATCAACATATGACTGTGTAGGAAATCAAAGCCACAATATAGGCAAAAAAAATATTTTTTTTAAATCAGTGCCATTATTTGATGAGGCAGAAGTAGCATTTTAGTTTAAATGTTCGAAATTTATTTAAATTTTTTTAATTAAATTATTGGGAAAAGAAAATTAAAGTCTTAACCCGAGAATTATTCATTCCAAATAATATGCTTTAGAAGGGTTACTTCTGAAATTGTTAACATTCAATCTCGAAATTCACAGTACAAACGCACTTAGAAAGCAAACAAGTATATTAGCATATTTTTGTAATACTAAAACTTTACGCGCAACATTTTTTTATCCTTTGATAAAAAAAGGAAATATTTACAGTAAGCATCCAAGGTTCCCGTTTAGCAGCCATTTTGAACTCGTGGGCGTAATATTAATTTTATGAAAATTCTACTTTTTTTTTCTTCCTTGCATCAAAACTAATGCATAGTTTTGCACGCAATCAAAAACAACCGAAATAGAAAAAAAATAATGATTTCCAAGGAATGATATTTTTTCTTACGATTTCTGTGAAAATATTTTTACATTTACTTAAATGATTCATTTCTTGGATTTCAGATTTTTAAGAAATATTTTCAATTGTCGTGAAAAAAATGTAATTTCCACAGGAATTTCCTTTACTTTTTACTATTTTGGATGTGTTTTGGATTGCATTCAATATCGATGCATTGAACTAGGTGTAAAGAGGAAAGTAAAAATTTCCATAAGAATAACAAAATAATAATCTTTATCTCCAAAATCGAGACAAAAGAAGATATATGATCAATTAGGGTAGAAAAAGAATAATCTTTTTCTTGTAGTGGTAAATTTAAATTATTTTAATGTCTCATAACACCGGTAATAAAAGTTAAATCCCAAAGCCAATCTGCATTCTTGAGTATCAAAAACTCACTGGGCAGTTCATTGTTTTCTTCCAAGTATTTTAAAAGACACTCCATCAAAATCTAGAATCTCACAAGTGCACTTCCTTTGAAAAACTAGCTCACACAACAACGAAGGAGTATTTTCTACTTTATAATTTTCTATTGTAATTAAATTAAGAGTACTTAAAATAATTTTTGAGTTCTTTTTTTTTTTTGTCTGAGACAACCGCATTTCAATAAAACTGTAAAAAAAATTAATATTTATTATCGTTTCGAATTTTTTAATTTTTCAAGTCTTCGCGTTCCACTATTACAGCTCAGCCGTGTCTCACTGTGGCAGGAGTGCCGCAGGTTGGCCACCCCTATTCAAGCCTTTTACCACGATGAATTTCGTGGGTCTGGATTTGACACTCCCCATCAGGTGGCATTAGCAACAACACAACAACAAAAAATCAGTTTCCTTTACCACGATGAATTTCGTGGTCTGATTTATTACCCCATCAGGCATATTAGCAACAACACAACAACAAAAAACTACTTCGTCCTCATTTTTCTTCTCTTTTCTTTATCAGTAATAATTTCCCTTTATTTTATTGTAGATTAACATACATAAGTCTATTGTATGTTTATTTTTCTAATACTTCATAAGAATGCAAACACTCTAGATAGTAAATCTGCCAAAACTTTATGGTATGCGGGGCCAAAAGACAACTTATTTTATGCAACGACAAACTTTTGTTTCATGTTTCTTTAAAAACTGGTATACTCGATGAAGTGTCTCTCCGAAGGTTTATGTATTTAATTAAAATTCTATTAAATATTACTACAGAAGCAGTAATTCTGATAAGTATCAAACAAAAGCGAATAAAATATTAAATTAATTCGCAGATTTATGACTTTAACCATAGAACATTGTGAATTTGCAGAAAATTTTGCTAGAAATAATGAATTAACAAATAAAGCTTAAAACACATATACATTTTAAATGAATTCAAAACATGAGAAGTTGAATTGTGATATGTACATATTCAATGATAATGCTGACTAATGCACAGAAGCATAACTTATTAAGTAAAATTTTACAACATTTGCAGAGGCATTATTAAAACATCACACGCAAATGTTTTTATTCCCAGCTTTTAAAAAAGTTTTAATTATTAAAAAGAATTGTTTTTCTTGTTTTCTGTGATAAAACTTATAGACGGAGATTTTAATAAAAACGCAATTTAAATTAAATTCAATTTCTTTAATGTTTATAAAGATATTTCTGTTTATACAGCAGTAATCCTTCTTTACTACATTTTTAATTTTCGCACCCAGGAATTCATAAATACATATGCATAAAATGATGTATAAATGAATTTTTAATTACTGAGCTGAGAGGAAAATATGCAGACTGCGGAATGAGAAATATAATTAAATTTCACAACGCCTTCATAAAAGAAGAAAAAATATTGAAGAAAGCACACAACTTCAATTCCTGACAATCCTCTGCATTATGCATAATGCAGTTGTTAAATGACTTTTTATCCGTAAACTTATTTCACACAATCCAAAAAAAATTATATTTCAATCAAAACATTTCAGTTTACTGTTTTGCTTCAGTTTGTCGTTTATTTATTTAAAGTCATGAAAAAACCGGGAGTCACATGGTATATTTAATTGAAGGCATTTTACAAAGAAAACTTTTTTAAATTTCTTCCATTACCTGAATGATTGATTTTATGTAGGAAAAAAGTTCTTTTTCGGTTACTTGTTGTTTAAATCTTAAAAATTAAAATCGTTTGCATATTTCGATTTTATAAAAAATATATATATTCGTTCATTTAAACAGGTGAGAGGTATAACACTGTGTAAAAGATTCAGCCTTTTGTATATACTTCATACTTTTTATTGTTAAATATTAAATTTTTTCTAAGTATATTTGGTTCAGGCTTTTAAAATAAAAATTTGTCGTTCTGATTAAACTAATAGTACTTTAAAGCTTAGTGATCGACTTTGTTGTTTATAATAAAAAGTATCATTAAGAATATATGCATGAAAGCTGAATATGAACTGAAATCACAAATATTAAAATAGTAAACTTCCAATCAGATTCGTTACTCAAATTTTTTTTTATAAAACGGCTGATTATAATAACTCTATTATAATAACTAATCCTAAAATAACTGATTTAATTAAATGTTTCATGAAAAATAATTACAGTTTCCATTTATATAATGCCTACTATACTTCTGAACTATAATGTGTGATAAAACGTACTCCAAAGTAAAATGTATAGGTTCAAACATAAATTGTACTATAGTATACGACATCATTTAAGATAACTGACTCTGCGATGCGCTCGGAACCGTGATTTTGCGTATAGATGAATGTGTATAAATGGAAGAGTATGAATGAATATATTTTTATATTAAATGTCAGTTGAATATGCATATAAAATCGTTTTAAGAATATTATTACAAGAAAAGTAATTATTTGAATGCAATCTTTGGCAAAAATTAACATATTTTGGAAACATTCTCTTTTTATGAAAAATGGTTTATAATAAAAATATGTTGCCTATATATAGCCAGGACTTTTCTACGGAGTCTAGACTAGTATTTTTGGAAAATTCCCATTTTTTTTCCGAGTTATTATCTATTGAAATAATAACTGGTGTTTTTCTTTAAAACTTCTCTACTTTTATATATTAAAATATGTGTGTGAATAAATCTACTTCTAAATTATATCATTCAAAATTTTAACTGAGGCTTAATACAAAAGTCTTAGCTAATAGATACAAATAAGATTTTCATAAAAGGAGAATAGTTTGAAAACATGCAATCTTTTTTCCTTTTTGCTAAAAAAATATATTTAAACAACTTTTACTTTGAAATAATATTCTTAAGACAATTGTATGCAAATATCCTGATTCAACTAACATCTTTATTTTGAAAATGTGCACATTCTTTCTTCCTTTCTTTTATTCTTGTCAAAAATATGCATTAAAATAATTTTTAATTGTAAATCATAATTTTAAAAAAAATTTGTATGTATATTCCAATTTAAATGACGCTATATATCAAATAATTGCTCTTTTGTACGCTTTCAAAATAGCCCTTCCGAACACATAGTCAGTCCCTTAACATATATCTTTTTATCCAGAAATCCATTTTAAAATAAGTATTAAACAAGAATTTAAATTATTATCTTTCATAATCTGCATATAAAGTCGGAAATTAAAATAATAGAATAACAATAAATTAAATGTAACATGAAAAAACTATAGAGGTAATCTTTATATTTCATTGTAAACATATAATTACCATGAATTTTTATATGCAAATATATAAAAATACCTCTTTTAAAATACACTACTTCTTTTGAAATATCTAAATTATGCTAAATGCCAATTATACTAATTAGGCGCATAATTACGCACGGAAATAAATGTAACAAAAACTATTATACGTAAAGTCTTTTTTTTATTGAAGAAATTTCTATTTTAGGATTTGTACAATTTATTTAGTTGCTTGATTATTTTATACTTCAAAAAAATCCGCTTTCAAAATAGAAATAAATTTCAACAAAATGGGGAGTCTTTATAGAAAAAAGAACAAACTTAGTCCAAAAAGAAATTTAACACAATAAATTAATTTAAAAAATGCAATTACGTAAATGGCAAAAGAAATAACGTTCGAAAGAATGAAATTGTCAGTGTACTTAACACAGCTTAGCGAAAATGCAAAAGAAATTTGAGAACTTTTTTCAAGTACTATAAACGAAGCCCGTTTTCTCAAACAATTTAGCCTTATGCTAATTGGACTCTGACAACCACTAATATATTTTTAAGGCACAACTTTTCTTTTCAACATGCATAAAATATTTTTCGAAGATACACCTGAAAAAAATTAATGCATTTTCTCCTTCATTAAAATGTATGTAGTTGAATATTTTTTCACAACTGAAATCTTTAAATCAAAATTTAAATATATTTATATTTAACAATGATTCTTTTAGCAAGTTGAGAAAAAATTATAAAGCAAATGTATACTATTTATTATATATATGTTGTATCTTATTATCTGATATCTTAATAAATATATCTTATTATCTGTATTGATTTGTAATGTATATTCCTTCAACTAAATTTTCTTTTAAATAAAATATAAATTTAAACAAGAGGTTTTTTTTTTTGGTATAATTTAAAATTGTTTATACTATTATAAAGTTTCAAAGCATTTTTAGAATAATTTATTTTAATAAACTACTTTTCCATGCTGCATTATTACTTCAATGTCCAATTTTTAGTACACAAAACACCCAATGTTGCTTAGCATGATTTAAAAAAATTTAATAGCATATTAGTTTTTATGAAAGAAAAATTTTAAATTTAGAAGTTTAAATTTTCAAGAAGATGGCTCGTTCAATAAAATTCCAGTAATTTGCAAATACATTGCATTACTGATTTTTAAAAGATTGATTATTTTTTTCATAACAAGGTAATTTATTTGCTGTTTTTATCTCGACACTTAAATAGAATTAATCTTTTGAATTTACATTAATGAAGTTGCTATTCCTGTATCCTAATATGCTATTACCATTTGATATATATAGAGAGACTTATATGCTTATATTTTTAAAAAGTATTCCAAAAAAATCACATATAATTTATACGTTTCTGAAATAGAATCAGCCATAATGTTGGATTCAATACGATTTAAGCTTTCAATATCTTATTAATGAAACTTGTATTATTATTTACAGATGTTTATAAATATCTTACAGATATCAATAATTTATTACATTAATAGTACAGATGCACTTTTTAAAAAATCTCTAAATATAGACAAGAATTTCAATCAAAATTTTAAGATACTTACTCAGCAAATATTGACAAATAAACCATGCATTTTGCAAAATAGAATTTTATTTTCAAAAGAATTTTAAATGATGAATAGATTTATCTTGCTGAATACATAATTTTTATGTACAATTTCCAGAGTTTATTTGTATTGGAGAAATATAAAAAGCTAAAATTAAACTATTTTTGACAAAGATAAAAAGTATAATACTTCGTTCCGAGTAGTATAAGTATAATAATTAGTATAAACCAAATACTTAGTTCTAAAACTGATGCAAAGCAGATAATAAAGAGAAATGTCATCAAATATTAAACCATAATTTTACTGAATATGTTTGTGCGTGTGTGTTTTCTTTTCGAAAATAAGTCTTAATTGCATATTAAGGTACTGTATAAATTCATAACAAACTTGTACTAGAGAAAGTTTTAACATTATTTAAAAATCTATCTTTTTCACCTAAAAAAACTAAATTTAATTATTAAAGCATTTAAAATATTTAAACTATCATCTCACCTTTTCAGCGTATTTTTGCAGTATCATAAGAGAGGGTTCAACAACGTTCGCAGATTTAAAATCCAATTTGACACCTTTTCCTGTTTTTCGATTTATGACGGTATCAATCCACGTCTCCAGTGATATATCGGAAGAAGCATCGGGTGGATGTGCCATGATAGGAATCAATGTACCGAATTCGTTTCCCGTTAATAAACCCAGTGATACGTCAGCTTCTAAGAAACTGGTAGATCCTGAAAAAAAATATATGAAATATACATTACGATATTGATAATCAAGATTTCGTCAAGAGAAAACATGAATCAAATGTTCTTTTTAGCGCGTTTTTCACGTAGTGTAAAAAAAGCGCTATTAGGAGGCAAATTTCGTCTTCGTCTTCGTTCCATATTTTGTCGTACCTTTTTCTCAGCCAATAAGCAACCAATTGACCTCGGGTTTTCGGCATTGGGTCGCATTTGTGCCCTAGATGAGCCAAAGCATATTTAAATTTAATAATTTTAAAAAAATTTAATTTTTAAGTATAGTATATTATTTTCTGTTAGTAAAAAGTTCATTAGTTGCATTATATTGTAAAATACAACATGTGAAAAACGCACTAAAATTACTTGGCCATGCAATGATTGATATCTTGTTTTAAAATATAGGTGATATAAAGAATATGAAATGTCTTTTTCTCATTTTTCACACATTACAAACAGAAAGCAATGAATCATACATCGAGCAGGAAAATATTTTAAAGTTTTGTGTGTTTAGTTAAACACAAACACACACAAATAGTGCCAAAATTTCTAATTTTTATTCAATTCCTTCTTTGTCATTGAATTATATGAATTTAATACAATTATTTTTTTTTATAGAACGGGCACTTATAATACAAAAAAGATCAAAATTGATGGGTGCGCATTATACGCCGTATAAAAATAATGGCTTTAAAAATAAAGAAAAGACAATTATAAAAAAGTACATTTCTTTACAAATACAGTAAAATACGTTAAACGCGAAAACACTTAAGACGAAATATCGGTTAACACGAAATAATACAATGGTTCTAACAAACTACTATGTATTTTCATGCAATTTTTCCCTTAACAATAAACAAAAATCGCTTTACACGAAAACGTTTATTCTACGGGAATGAACAAAATACGGAAAACACCAGCCGGATTGGATTGTCTTACTGTAGCATCGGATACATTCGTTGCAGTAGATGATGATGATGTGTATACAGCCCGTATTATGGCAGACAAAAACATTTTGGAGTTTAATAAAAGCTCAAAATATATTATTGATGCAGATTTCGACGACGAAAATGGAATGAAAAATACAGCTAATGTTCCCTCAATATCTGAAATGAGAAACATCATGAAAAGTATGTTCAGTTATTTAGGCGCACGTTCCAACAATGAAATCAATAACAGAATGAACGACATCGGACAATTTGATGCCAACAACAACAATGCAAAGAAAAATATCAGATTATTTACCAAAAACTCAATAAATGTTTTGTTTTTCAAAAAAAACGGAAAATTTTGTATCAAACTTCAATAAGGCCTAGTGGACGTTTTTTGATTAATATTTATTAATTGTATGCATATATACAAATCTATTTAAATCAAATATACTCTAATAAACTTTTGTCAAAATATTTTTTGTAGTATTTTTTAATACGAAATTCTTTAACAAGGAAAAATGTTTCAGTTCCCCTCAAATTCGAGTTAACGATTTTCACTGTATCTGAATACTGTTTATTTAAAAGAAATGACACGCCTTATGAGCTTTTATTATCGAACAACATGAAAAGTTCGTCTTCCGTTATATCTTAATGCACATCATATATATATATATAGAATTCTATTTCTTCACCGTCTCTGGTACTCTGATCAATAAATAATTATCTTTCATTCTTTCTATAATATTAAGTATATTACATTTTTAAATGATTTTTTTTTCAATTATGCCAGGTATGTTGTTGTTGTTGCTTATGCCACCTGTCTGACGTAGTAAGATCGAGGCCCACGAAATTCATCATGGCAACGGGATAGAGATACGTCTGTCATTAGCCTAAGCTTTGAGCCCATGAAGGTGACAGCACGATTTTGCTCATGATAGATGGCGACACCATTTGGACCCACAGATTTAACGAGCAGTTTGCTCCGTTTGTACTCGGCGAGTATTTGGTGGCATCAAGCATCGAATCCAGGCCTTCCGGTCTGGCGTAAGTGCTCTAACCACTAGGCTACCCACGGTCCCGATGACAGGTTTAATTTCATTAAATGCTTTTATCTTGTAACACTATATATATATATCTAAATTTCAAAAGATCACAGCATTGCACATGTACATTCCAGGTTCCTTCGTAAAATTGAATAAGCATTACACGACTAATAAACATAAAAATTGAAAAAATGCAGTTTGAAAGTATAGGTGCTCGTAATACGCCGGCATATATGGTAATTAGTTTTGACTTCTTAAAATACTGCACCATTTTTCCAAATGTGGGAATCTAACCGAAATCTTCCAAAAAGATAGATTCTTCAGATAGCGGGGGTTTTATTTGGTGGGGTGTCTAGGGGTTTTTACGATGTATGGGTTAACTTTGAAAAATAGAACAGACAACATAATTTAAAGAAACTAAATAATTTATTACGAGTTATAGGAGAGTATTTACATGGAGAATATTTACAAAATAGAAATTCGAACATGCAGGCATTTAAAAATATAGGAAGGATAGATAGTCAGTTCCTTCTGGGAGGACGTTAGAGATTAAATAAAGCTCATTATGGGATATGCTGGTGACTTACCGCCTAATGTCGGCGAAACAAGGGCGGACGCGCTAAGACGGTGTCGATTATTGGTGGGCCTCTGACGAAAACAAATCGCGTCAGCGTTTTAATAAGCACGCTAGATGGCGTTGCTGTGGAATACTGTTTTTGACTAAAATTGCCGTCCTCTGCAAAGGGATATGATCTAACCTTTTACAAAAAGAGAAAGTTCCATGGGATATCCTACACAAATATAATTAAATATTTCCCTCTGATTTAGTGATAGAGTTTAAAATAAAAGTTTATAAAACTCCTAATCGCACTTAAACTTAAAATAAAAAGTTAAACATCATTTTTGAAAACATCATTTTAACAAAAAGAAAAATTACTTTTAGATTTTTTTCTCCAAAAAGAATCAAAACAATACTAACACAGTTATGAAATCTTTAGATATAATTAAACTAATCTAAAACTCGTGTGATATCGTTTTAGTTATACAATACAAAATGTATTTTTTAAACATGGCTCTTATATAAAAATCCATTTGCAAGAAGGATTTTAAATACACATAATAATTGATTTCAAACAAAATTAATCCACATGAAAACAATTTTTTACTCTTGCCATTAGCTGATTAAAAACCATCTGATATGAATGGAAGTTAATGACAAAAATAACTATTTATAATACTTTTTTTTTCAATTAAAACACTGTTTCATTAATTTTGATTTTTTTCACGTTCTGTGCTCTCTTAACATTAGATAGGAGAAATAACACAGTAAACATCCACACTTTTTTGCATGCTTAACAAGTCCTTTTTCCTTAAATTTTCAAAATTACCCCTATAAAATTAACTATTTTATAAATTCAGAATACCATGCATTTTTGCAAAATATCATTTTAACAAGAATCTTCAAAAATGATATAAAGAAAGACGTGGAAAATATAAAGAAACAAATAGAAAATCGTACGAGAAAAATATTAAAATCAACAAACTATAATAAAGTAGTTTTTCGGCAACAAAGTTTATTACATACTTCAGTTCCTTCATTTATTCGCAAGAAAATATTTTTTTTCTCAATGCTCCCGCTCGAATTATTCAGATCTTTTTTCTAACTGCAAGCAATAAATGTAAATAGTCACTTCTCGACTGAACAAATGCGAAAATTCGATCAAACAACTTTCTCAACTGAAAACACAAAATCTCGGCAATTTATATATGCTATATGTAGGCTTAAGAACAAATTCCTAAAATGCTACAATTTCAGAACTAAAGCTTCTTTTCAAAGATTATGTGCTTAGTTTCCAAAATAAGAAGGAATTCAAAGTTCGAAAGCAATTTTAGAGTAGGAAAAAAAATTAAATTCTTTAAGTTCACTGGGAAAAAAGGTACTTTTTCAAAAATACATGGACTGTAAATTGCTCAATCTGTAGTATTCTAGAGATTTACTTACAGTAGCTGCATATTTGGCTTTCAAAAACTTAAATTTCACTTGCACATCAAAATAGGCAAATTTTTGTCTTTAAAACAAAACTAGTAAGTTTGTTTCTCTTCATGCTAAATATAGCTAGAACTGCTTGTTAAAAAAATTTGTGAAAAGCCTTGATTGGTTGATTGCATGAATATTTAAGTCACACTGTTCAGCTACAAGAGGGCTTTTGACAACGGACCTCGTAGTTTAGAACCATGGTAAAGTGACGAGGACAACACCTTATCTGGCACCCCCTCTCCTAACTACGAGAAGGACGTTTGAGCTCTCGACAGATTTCACGTGCATCGCTCCCCTACACGGCGGGTCTTCAGTGGTACTGGGTTCGAACTCATGATACACCAGCTACAAGTCCGTTACCTTGACCACTAGGCTACCGCGGCCACAATGTAATAAATCTTGGAGGGAGACGCTAAATGAGATTCCAGATCACGCCGTGTCCTGAGTTCGATTCATTAGGGGTAAGGCAGGGGAGATGAGACCCCCTCAAGAGACCCGCCGTGTATGGGAGGGGCGATGCACGTTGAATCCGTCGATGCTTAAACGTCCTCTCGTTGGTGTGGTGGGGAAGTTAGGAGAGGGGGTGCCAGCTCAGGTGTCACCCTTGTCACTTGATCGTGGTTTAAAATTACGAGGTCCATCGCCAAAAGCCCTAGAGTAGGTGAATAGTGCAACGTTAATATTCACTCACTCACTCACTCACTCCAGATCACCCGAGACAGGCATGCGGTTGCCGCCTTCAGGCTGGAAATCGGGCACGACTGCCTTGCGGGTCACATGCATAGACTTAAGGTCTTCCCTTCTCCAAACTTGTGTTTTGTGCAACGAATCCCCTAATGAATGCTGAGGACCTGAAGATTTTCCCTGCTGTCTGGTAAGATTTACGACATACACTGGAGAACCAGAGAGCAGTTACAAGCTTTGCAATCTGGGTGACTTTCCGATTGTGTTTAGGCTTTTGTTTCTTTTCTGTTTTTTGATTCTTTGTTGTTGTTTTAATATTTGTTGTTTAATTTTTTGTTACTCCATGTGTGTTTGCACAGAGTATTTTTAATCCAGTGAATGATGCATCCATCAAGTGTTGCTGCTAGAAGTAAAAAAAAACAATGGAGATTTATTTTGTCATTCCATGTTTATCATTGGTTTTAATTTACAAAACATAATGAAACAATATAAAATTCATTTTCTTTCCAAAAAACAAGTGACAAACAAATAAAATTCAGTTCAATCTAAATATAATAATTTTAAATACTTCGATTTTATTTCTATTGATTGTCCTTTTTTATGGATTGTTAAAATCTTTAAATTTTTTCATTAAATATTGCGTAAAGAGGTTCAAAACAAACGTAATATTTCATAAGCTGTACACATTTATGAAAATTATTAGTGTATGTATGCGTGCGTGTAATATAGCTTAAAAATTCTATCTTACGTATTTTTAACTAAATCATAATTACGAATATTCTATTTCGAAATGCAAGTCTAATTTCATTTTTTATTAAAGAATTAAAACCTATATTTTGACAGATTTATACGTAGTTCCTAGTTAAAAGGAATTTTATTTGATTTGTGTTCGCGATTCCTAGCAAAAAAATATCTTAATAACGTATACGTGCTTATTGAGCGGTTGTAACTTTTCCCTAAGACCCTTACGTATTTTCTAAAAATAATTTATATTTCCCTTCACTTTTACACGTGCTTAAGTTTTTTCCCAAAATTTTTTTCTCGATTTTCATGTTCAAAAAGGGATGATTTTCTCTCTTGGCTTTTTGGATTAAAACCAAAATCGACTTCAGATTGATTGATTAACATCAGACTCAAAAGGAACGCGGTCTATTGGTGACGGACCTCACAATTTAGAACAATACTTAAGCTGGCATCCCAATTTCAAATATCAGCAACACGCTAAAAATTGGACTGCAGATATAACGCTCTGATCAGGATATCAATTAATAAAAACTTCCAAAAATCATGTCTGTAACAATTCACTTAAAGTATGTTTTATTAACATGAGAACTTCAAACAATATATGTGATCTTTCTTAAAATTTGAAACCTATTAGTAACGAATTCTCTATAATAAGGGAAATTATATTTTAATCTTATTCATTTTCTTCGAACATTTTAACAAGAACTAAAATTATTTATTTTCCACATAATAAATGTGTTCGTTTCCATGTGTTCTATTCAGGTAATTGGCCATTATATACAACACACACACACACATATATATATATATTATTGAAGAAGCAGTCATTGATAGTAAGAAATCTGGTTTATTGTACATTTTGACACAAAAACTGGAATAGACGACACAACAAAGAACAAAGACAAAAGACGCTGCAGCTGTTTGATGAAGACAAAGAAACAAATAGAAAGAGCTTTTAGAGTTCTGGCTTTTTATATGAGGCGGCAAAATCAGCGACTTCCTCTTACGGAGGCTGTGATTGGTGGAAAGCTATCGTTCCATAGTTTCAGATGTAATCTTACATTTAAAAATTGCAAGCTGTTAATTTTCAAGATACGATTACGATTAAATCCCGGGTACGCGGGTAAGCTAGTTAAATATTTAAGCGTGAGTCCTGAAAGAAAGGACCAACAAAAATTAAAAGTTATTCAGGATGAAATTAAAGGAAATTTTTCATATCATATATACATTTGGAGCCGCACAGTATAGTTTATTACAAAATGCAATAAAGACTAAAATAACATTTCAAGTGAAATAAATGAAGTGCTGTATCTACTTCTTGCTTTAAAACTGCTTGTACTACTTGTTTTTAAACTTAAAAACAAAAGCAAAAGAGCTTTTTAAATAATTTCATGCATATTTATTAGGACGGTTTCCACTTTTTGTACACACAAATATGTTTTTAGATTAACTTCTGCACCTTTCCTCACAACAGTGATTTTATATTTAGAAAATATTCCAATTGCTACTGAAATTCTTAAGTATGCAAAAAAAGAAACACTATTCCAGCTAGTTTTTATTCCAAAAAGAACTTTGTAAAATTATAAATTTTAAAGAACATGTAAAAAGTGTGTCATTAAGGATTTCTCAAATGAATGAAACTGCTGCAACCCGTTGAAGCTCAAAGATTTCCAAGATTATTGCATTAAATAAAAAGAACTAATAAATAGAAGAGAAACAATTAATACAGAATATTACGCGTAAGCATACCTTATAACTGAAAGTACCACCACAAAATATACTTTCCATTGTTTTACTCAAAAAGAAAATTATCTTATTTTTCTATAATAATTTCCAGCAAGAATGTATTAATATATTCTTATAATTGAATTTTCTTTTATTTTCAGATAAAGACAACTATATAGAGAAAACAAAGTTATTTACCTCTATATACATTGCATCTAATAAATTAAACAGCTCCAAAAATATAATTAATGGAAGAGCCTTAATGAAATAGTGATGCTTTCAAGAAAAGATTGATCAGCTGCTCGTGATGAAAATTTTAATAAGTTATTTTCTATCATAAATAAGATTTTCAGTTAAGGAATCTCATTTATTAATTTTGAAGTTGGAAGTTTAACGATCCTAAGAAATTAAATTGCTCCCAAATTTATGGGGATTTTTTTTTGTATATTTAACGTTTTATACAAAAGGTCAATTATATAAAGAAGATTTTGTTACCTTGTAAAATGATAAACAATTTCAATTATTTATTTTTTTAAGCAAATAACCACAAAAGATATTAAATTAGCTCTTTATTTTCTTTTAATTTTTGGTTCTATTCTAAAAAAACTAAAATTTCCTATTTACATAATTAAAAATGTGGTTTTTTTTAATTTTCTGTAATGAGTCATATATTTCCATTAACCATAATTATATTTTACAGAAGCTACGGTTAATGACAGGCGTAGATCAGGGCGACAGAGACAGGCCTTTGCCACGATGAATTTCGTGGGCCTCGATCTGACATCGTCAGATAGATGGCATTGCCAACAACATATTTCATAAGCTTCTGATCTATAAAAAGTTCTGTATAATTAATCATAGATTCCAAAATTCAAAAATGATTCCACATCTAAAATAAAATTATAATTCCTCCTAGAAAGATTATCACTTTTCTTTTAAAGACAATTTCAATTTTGTATATTAATATATATATATATATATATATATATATATATATATATATATATCACTCTCTCTTTTTGCTTTGAGGTCAAAGTATAAAAAATGAATTTATTCGATACAATAATATTGGGTTCTTTTTTCAGTTTTTTCCAAACACACATTTTTTATTCCATTACAGTGGAGAATTCAAAGAAAACAATTTAGACAGTAGAAAAATTGAAATATTGATAAATAAAACGTAAGCATGTTTTATCCAAATATCTTATTCAATGAGAAAAATCATTGCATTTTCTTAACAACCTGAACTGTGAGATAATTTTGCTTGATACAACAACTCTCTGTAATATGATATGATTATGCATGATATTAAAATTTGTTTAGTGAGACATACTATTCTATATAGTGTGATTAGGGATTGCAATACCGGGATACCGAATTTTGAGCCATTTGTACAATTTTGTAATACCGGTATTCACAAGTTTAAATATCGGTTTTTCGGGTTTTTTAAATTGTCTCTGCTATATATTCAGGGATCTCCAAACTAGCAAAATAGTATACGTTTTTGTTTTTATGTATCCCTAACGCGTGAAATTAATTAGACTGTGAATATAAAGTTGCATCGTACAATCAAGAGAAGTGATAAAATATGTGAATTTTCCAAGGAGGCGAGCCAAAACTATCCTAATACAGCTCAGAGCGATACTGCACATGCGCAGGATTTTCAGTCTGACATTCGTATCTGTGAAAACAAGGTTGTAGTTGTGAAAAAAGTGCGTAATGTTTCGATATTTTTTAAATCGGGGAGTTTGTTATTTCCACTGTGTATTTGCATAGCATACTTTTATTTACATATCATCATTGATTTTCAAAATTAAAATTAAAAAGAAGAAAAGAGACTAACCAATTCATATTTGATCAAGTTTATAGTAAATTTTCTTAAAATTTTTTACCATAAACCATATTAACATTCGGAAGGATTCGGTACAGTTATCGAAGATGATTATGACACTAATGTCGATAGTGTGAAAAGGAATTGTCTCTAGAACAAAAATTAGAATTAGCGATAAGTAAAAAAAAAAAAATTCGACAAACCAAAATACAATACAGAAATCAGCTATATCCAAAACCATCCGACGAGAAATCGGTTTATTTGAAGATGAGAGATTTTTAGGTGAATACTTGGAAAAAGTCTCTATCGTGTGTGTTGCTAACAATACTACCAACTAGCGCAGTTGCCGAAACAGCGTTTTCGACAGCTGGTAATTTGTACACATAATTACGTTTCAGGTTTAATGACAATACAATTAATACATTATGTTTTTTAAGATCACATTTCTAGAATTTGTTATAGTACCATAGATTGAATAGTAAAATTTACATTTTTTTCTGATTTAAAAAAAAAATGTTCCTTTACTTTTTTTGTAATTTTTTATATACTGTCATAATTCAGAAAATTACGAATTAATTTTTTGTGATATTTACACTCTCTAATAAAACTGGCAAACAAAACAAAGAAACACACACTTGTGTTTCTTCTAAATTTCTACTACCGGTATTAAAATCGGTATTCAGATATTAAGATCTAAAAAATACCGAATACCGGTATTGAACTTTTAGTCTGATATTGCATTTCCTAAGTGTGATGTACGTATAAAAGAAAATAATGAATATTGAAGTAATTTTTCTGTGCTGCCAGCTCCTGTCAAATGAACTCATGGTTTTATGAAATGATAGTTCAAAATTCGACATAATACAATATGAGAACTTGATGCGTTTGATTGCTGTGTGAGAATTTACGTTAATCTAGATCAGTGATTCTCAGGGTGGTCTATATAGACCCCCAGGGGTCTATGACGATCTGTAAGGGGTCCACGACAGCAAAAAAATAATTTGGGGTCTATGAGGTGTAAATGGGGGTCTACGATAATGGCTCTCATCAAACCAGATTGTGACTAATATTAAAAAGAAATTTAATCTAGTGGAAACTAGACTCACCTATTTAACAGATTTATTTACTAAATTTAATGAGGTTTTTTGCAGTTACAAGGCAACAGCAAAAATTTTATTAAAACAAGGACCACATTTCACACAGCCTTTCTTAGTAGACTTAAGATAAAGGAGCATAATTTTGGACGTCACCAACATTTAAATGCCCTTTTTTAGATTTTGAAACTATATTTGAGAATATTTTGACTATCATAGCTCCACAGTAGACAATGAATTCATATGGTCACTTTGGAGAAAAAAGTTAGATTATAAGAATTAAGCTCTAGGAATATGCACTAATGAAGATCTTAAAGTAAAATTTAGAAACGATGTCAGCAATTTTAGCTTTAAAAAGATATACCTGTTATTTATTCCATATTATGGAATATCTTGAGAAACTTTTTAATTGTTTTTCCGATTGAGAAGGAGTTTTAGTGCGCTTGCTAATCTCCAAAACAAAAAAGAAAATTCTGGACACTACTAACCGAGAAGATATATTTAGTGTTAAAACCTGATAAGAGAGAGAGAGAGAGAGAGATTGATGCCAAATGTTGAAATTTATTATTGAATCCCCAGATTCATCCCTCCTTCAAAAAACTTTTGTTTGTTGCTCAGTTATTTTATGCATTAGTTAAATTCTAATTTAATTAACTAACTAATTAAATTAACTAACATGTGTTTTCTTAAGTTTCTTAAGTTTTAAACCCTTCTATACTTCACTACAGTTAAAAATTTTAATTTTTTAAAGTAAATAGCTCTATACCTGCTGTCAAAAGCACATTTAAGTTGATAAAATTTGCACAAATTTAATATTAGGTAAGTAGGCGGTCTACCCCAAACTGAAAAACCTGTCAAGGGGTCTATGAGGCTAAAAAGTTTGGGAACCTATGCTCTAGATTAATACGCGAGAGAGAGAATACCATTAATGATAAATTTCATAATTTTGAACCTCGTGGAGAACTATATACAAAAGATGGAACCTTCCTTTTTTTTCTTCGACACCATTCCACGAAACGATTTTCAAATTTTTATTAAATTCTTCATCTCAAATACAGTAAAATACATTTGACGCAAAAACGCTTAAGACGAAATATCGGTTAACACGAAATAATACATCCGTCCCGACAAAACTACACTGACCTCCAAAAGTTAAGGAACAACCGGTTTTTTGCACCTTATTTACAAATGAATTTATGTAGAAACACCAAATTTGGATGACATGTGCACAAAACAGTTATGTATTGACTGCAAAATAGAAGTTTACATAACAAAAATTCAATAATGATTTACAACAAAAAAAAAGGCAATTCTTGGAAAAAATAATAATCCCAGTTTTATGTGGTAAAATATCATAGAAACATAACGAAAATGTGTTTTATTAAGGGATATACCCACCCCTAGCTTGAATGAATTGGCGGCATCGAATTTCCATGCTGTCAATTAAGTTGTCGGTTACCGAAATGGGAAACGAAGGCCAGACACGGAGTGAGCTTTGTTCCAGCTCTCCTAAAGACCTTGAAGGAGGACTTAAAGCAGCAACCTGTCTACCAAGATAGTCCCAAAGATGCTCTATCGGATTTAAGTCTGGAGATCGAGCTGGCCATACCATTCTCTCCAAACCAAGACCCTCAAGATATTCCTCAAAAATTACAGCTCGGTGAGGTCGTGCATTATCATCCATCAGAATGAAGTCATTGCCAATTGCACCGGCATACGGGCGGACATATGGATCAAGGATCTCGTGCCGATATCTCACACCAGTCAGAGTTCCTCCCTTGAACACATGCAGGTCAGTGTGACCACCGAATGAGATCCCTGCCCAAATCGTCTTTCAAAAATGTTGGACTGATGATATCTGGTGCTTCGTTCCCTCCAGATGAGCAGACGACCTGAATCGCTCTCCAGTGTGAATCTGGACTCGTCTGTAAAGAGTACAGAAGCCCATGACTGTCTGGTCCAGGAAACGTGTTCTCTTGCCCAAAATAAGAGGGCTCTTCTCTGTCTTCTGTTGAGGGGTACACACACAACTGGTCGCCTTGCATACAGACCTGAATTGTGAAGACGCCTTCGCACCGTACTAGCGGATATTCTTCTCCCTGATGCTATAGAGTGGTCTGCAACCAGTTGCGGCACATATATTCTTCTTCTCCTTCGGGCCGAAAGAACGATAAAACAGTCTCCTGCAGGTGTTGTAGCTCGTGGTCGGCCTGGAACATGTCTTCTGGACACAGATGCTTCGGTTTGATATTGATTCCAAAGACGGTGGACCACGCTACGAGACACATTAAGACGCCTAGCAGCTTCAACCTGTGACAACCCCATTTCCATCCATCCGACCACCCTCCACCATAAAGAATCGGGCAAACGGCTTCTTTCAGACATTGCGAGACCCCATTGCCTATTGTCAACAAATCTGCTAACAAAAGTTGTAAATCAACAAAAGTTACATACGTAATTACGAAAGCCAGATATATGCATATTTTTCTCTCACTCACATATATATGTTATTTCCTATTAAAAAAATTGGTAACTTTTGTTTGTGCATAAATTTGTATAAAGTTCGTTTTTATCATTTATATAAACTATAAATTTTATTGTTACTGTCAATTTTTTTTACGGTGAGCTTCGAAAAACATGTTGTTCCTTAACTTTTGGAGGCCAGTGTACTATGTATTTCCATGCATTTTCCCCTCTTAACACGAAATGAAATACGCTTAACACGAAAAGATTTCTTTTCCGGTGAATGAACAAAATACTGAAAACACCACCCATTTTCTAGTTTAGAAGAATTTTTTTTACGGGCACAATGGAAAACAGCTCAGGGAAAAGGCAAACTTCTATTTCGCTTAAAATGAAGATGGAGCTTCTTAAGTCTGTTGATCAAAACAGAAGACGAAAAAGAACATCTTCAACAACTTTGGTATTGCTGACTCTACATAATCAACAATAAATTTTAAAAAAAAAATTACGGAAATTTTTAAACGGAGTAAATTTGAGACAAAGCGAAAATGGATGAGGACGGCTAGGCACGACGATTTAAAAAAGGCTTTATTTATTTGGTTCAAACAAGCGAAATGTCCGTATGCTCCCATATCAGGACCTTTAATGCCAGAAAAAATCACTGAATTTGTTCAACAAATGGGTATTGCATTTTCTGTAAATCCAGGATGGTTGGGACGTTTGTAATCCGAAATTAGCAACATCATGAAAAGTATGCACAGTTAATTAGACGCACATTCTAAAGGTGAAATGAATAACAAAATGGACGACAGCGAAAATTTGTTTCATACTTTAATGCAAAAAAAAAAAAAAATGCAACGAAAAATATCCAAAACATTTATTAAATGTTTTGCTTTAAAAAAAAAAACTTTAAAATTTTGAAAAAGTTTCATCAAGTTCTTGTGAATGTTTGTTTCACTATTCTTTTTTTAAATTAATGCACAAGTACTTTAATAAATTTAATTTTATTGAATTTGTGTTTTTTTTTTTTTAGTTACTTTAGTTTTGTAATTAACGATTTCTACTGTTCTGTCATGTAAATAGTATTTAAGGAAATTCAAACTTTTCATTTGACTTTCGCGTCAGCAGTCATGGAGATGACCATTGGATTACAATAATTTCACGAATTTTTAAGTCCATATCAAAAATGTCCTTTCACATTACTGAAATGTGATGTAATTATAAAAAAATGTTGATAATGGCAAATGGGAAATAAAGAAATTACTTAAACAAAAAGGCAATTAAATTGAAAATGATTGGTCGAAATTTGGTTTTTAAAATTAATTATAGATTATGAAAAATATTTATGTATTCATGAACAATAATTCTTCATGAAGTAATAACATGTCAAATGCTTACATAAATATAGGTAAGAAAAGAAATATGAGTAAATACAGAAAGTAAAAATAAAAATATAGTAAATTTCTTTATGCTACTTAAAATTCACAAAAGAAGAGGATGTTGTTTGAAAATATTAGAAGTAAAAATATGAATGTAACACACACTTTTTTTTATTCATACTTGTACATTATATTTCTATTTCCAAATTCAATTCATATTCTTGCCTATTTTTTTTTATTTTCATGCTCATAAAGCTAGAATAAATTTTTAATACTAGTTTATTGAAAAGCAATTCAATTTACATTATATACAGTTAGATATTTCAAAATTAATGTAATTTACTGGGAAAATACGAAACTGTAACCAAATATTTCATCAAAATAAACATTTGAAATTCATCTTTCAATTTTGTGAAATATTCGATAAATTATTGATAAAATTTTAATTCAAAATTATAAAAAAAAATTTATAGTGATTTCTTACATTTTTATATTTTGGAAACAACTTTCTTCAGAGAAATTTGTACTCTTTCATATTTAAAACAATTTTAAAAAACGTGCAAACTAATGAATAACAGGTAAAAATAATTTTAGTTATCATTTCACTGGTGCTTTTCAGCTGCTGAATTATTACCAATCAAAAATTATATATCGGTAATTTTAAGCAAATTATTTAATCAACAGATGGCAGCAGAGTATAGCATTAAAATTTTAAATTAGTTTCACTAAGTGCGTACAGATGGCAGCATGAAACATGGTACATAATCGCCCTTAAAATTTAAGATATGTTTTTTATATATTTTTTTTTTTCTAGAACACGTTTTTATTTTAATTAATTCAAAAATAATAAAACAAAGAAGAGAAAAAGACCAATGGTCACAAAAGCAATTTAAATTTTATGGTGATTTAAATATTTTGCCTTATTTTCAATTTTAAAAAAATTTCGCACACAGAAGAAAAAATGTTTGTACGTGAATTTTTCCTCAGAAGTAAAAATTATTTTTCGCACAAAAAGAAATGTTTTTTATTTTTTAAGGGATAGCTTTTTTTTATTAAATTATAGTTTTTGAGAATTTTATAAAATCTTTTATGATAATTCATGTCATTATGATATGTCAAAAATTAAAGTGTTCTTAAAAACAAAACCTTTTTTTCCCCCATTTTCTACAACAACATTTAAAAGACAGTAGATAAATAAATAAAAAAAATAATAAAAAAGACATTTTTGATATAAATGTCAATACTTTTGCTAATAAGTATAATTGTAAAATTTTCTTTTGTTTTTGTCATAGCCTTCAAAAGAACAAAACGAACTTTTAATAAAAATTTTATTTATACAATAAAAAATGGAGATGTTAAAACTTCATGTTTTATTCCAGTATAATCTATTATAAGTGGATAATTACTCACAATACATTTTAATACTTGAAAAAAATTAATAAATGATTGAAAAATCACAGGATATCCTAATTTCAACATAAAAATTCCTTAACTTTACCTAAATACATAGAAAGGTTCCTTTTTTGATAAAAAACATAAATATTTTTTCGCAATTCTAATAAGACAGCATAAATTAACATGCACCCAAATAGAGAGATACTAAAGGAACAATGGCGTAACGGAGAATATTAGGTCCACCCTGCAGTCAGGTTTGCAATTTATAATTTATAAATTAATTGTATATTAATTGGCATCAGTCATCAGCCGCCTAGAATAGGATTTCTGATTTCCTAGGGTTTTCCATTCCCGGAAATACATCAATATTTTAAAAATATTTAAAAACAAGTTATTTTTAATAAACTCAATAATAATTATATAAAATAAGTATAAATTCAAAAATTAATTCTTATTTATATAATGAGCTAAAAAAATATAATAAATAGATTATTCATTTTCAAAACAGGATTTCAGAAAGCATGAGCAATTTATACTTTTATCACTCAGGCATGGAGAAAATGTAACAATTAAAGATTTTGTAAATCAAAAATCCAAGCGGGAAAAAATCACGTTTGAAAAATAATTACTAAAATTAGTGTTCCTTTACTGACTCACATGCGTTTTAAATTAACCAGTCAAAGCTGAATCAATTATTTCTCTGATGTTGCTACTAAGAGATAAATATTAATAAATACTTGAAAACTCATTTGCTGCTGAAGTGCGGATTACGTACATTAAAAATATTAATTATTGTATTTAAGATATTTTATTTCTTGTTTATGGAATTTCTATATTAGTGTTACATAAATATAAATAAATATTAATATAAGAATCTCACACGCGAAAGTTAGGTTTAGAAAAATAATAAATAAGGAAAATTGGGAAATTGCTTTTAAAGATATTCTCCCCCAAACAGTTTGTGGGTTCATTCCCTTCTTCAAATTGCTGATTCAATTAAATAGCTCGCAATAAAGAAAAGTATTCGAAATTTTTTTAAAGATTAAATAAATAATAGTTTTAAGTATTAGTGCTTACATTATTCACATAAATCAAGATCTTGGGAATTCGATCACATAGTGCTGGTCAGCTACGAAATGCGATTGCTTTAAAAACCCAATACTTCTTGTCAACGAAGCTCGATATACAAATTGACATGAATTAATGTGGAGAGATACTCCTTCCCTCGGCTAGCTTGGAAAAATTCTCATTCCCAAAGTTCTCATATTACACTCTTGCCTCACAGTTGGGGTAACGAACATTCCTTCGTCAGAAGTTCGGGGTGAATGATCGCAAATGGTCACAGTAGGGTCAGCTAACGATGTCCGAGGTTAAAAGCTACAGTCAAGTCAAAAATAGCTACCTCATAGATAATTAAAGTCACGTGCAATTCCCGGGAAATCCCGGGAACGAAGTATAATTCCCGGGAATAGAAAAAGTACAGAAATATTATGATTTCCTGGGAACCCGGGTTCCAGGAAAAGAAGCGCTAGCCTAGAATCCTACCCCTCTACTCGCGATGCGGAGCAGTACGTTACACACACCACTGTAAAGGAACCTGTATAAAGTGCATTTATTAATTTGCAAACCATGTCCTTTTCCCACTAGCATTCATACAGAGCAGATTCTTCAACGTTTTCAAATGTTTAGAAAACTGGTGTACACTTCATTTCAAAATTGTTTGGATACAATGGTTTAGAATCTAAGACAGGATTGTAAAAAAAATGACCCTCCAGTCCCGTTAAGCAAAATTTTTTTGGTTGAATTCAATTTTTAAAAGGTAAAAATGTTTTTATTTTCAGTAAAAAAAATTTTTCAACTATTTTCTATTAAATTATTTATAAGCCATATGAAATTATTTTGAACCCTTTATTTTAAAATCTAACTAGATACTTTTTATACTAATGTTATTGTTGAAATGTAATTAAGGAATCCTTGATTACCCTTTTTCTCTTCCTATTCATGTTCCGCTGAATATTATAAATAATTTTAATATAGTCTAAAAAGCAAAATTTTTGAAAAACAAAACATAAATTTCAAATTTATCTAAAAACATGCCTTGAATGGGATTTAATTATATTGTTTGAAATTCATATGGAATTTTGGGGGTTCAAAAAATTTTTTCGACGCCCACTGTAACTGATTGATTCACAAGTATCGAAGACTTTATATAGATATCACGAGCAACTAATATTAAAATAGATATTAATGGTTTAATAGTTCCAAAATCGGGAAAAAAATTAAAAAATATTTGCACACTTTGGAATACTTACACCCCAACAGCTCACTTTTTTCTGACAAGGCAATTTTTTCCAACCGTTTCACATAGACTATCTTGCGATCACTTTTTTACAAATTATAAAATTACTCAATTCCTTACTGGCCATGGTAATTTTAAAGTGTACCTCAAAGGATTTAAGCTGTGCCCTTCCAAATTTTGTGACTGAAAATGTTGGTGGGGCGTAAAGTGTTGAGCATCTTATCCTTTTTTGTACAAAATTTTTTAAAAAAAGAGAGAAAATGCCTGAAAACTAAACTGTATGCTCTTAAAATCAAGTGGCCTCCTAATTTTTGTCAACTTGTTTCAAGTAAAGCTTCGTTAACTTAGCTTTGTATCTTCACTGATTTGATTTTGTAATTATTTGTAAATTTTTCATTTCTCTATTTTTGTAACTTCATTGTATTAGTTTTGTTTCGTTATTGTTTTATTTTGTGATGTATTTTTGTCTTTGCAACTTGTCTGTTTTTGTAATTTCATAACTTTTGTTTTGTTATTTACTTTTTATTTTATTTATCTTATTTTGTTTGCTTTACTTACTTCTGCAAGCTCCGTGTGATACTTCTGGTGCACGTGAATTTTTTTTATCTGTCTTCAATAAAAAAAATAATAAAGCTGCACGTACCATATTAAGTTGCAGGTTCATATTTCTTATTTAAATGGTATCAGATCTTCCTTCATGATTAAAGAACTCTAATAGGCAACAGGAGGAACTCATCAATTTCTTAACACGATTTTAATTACTCAATAAATTTCCTTTCTATTAACTGATATTGAACAGAATTTTGTAATAAAATTCTTATTGCAACATCTAAATAAAGAGGGATCTTATTTACGAACGGATACTGTAAACGATAATTTAATTACCCACAGCAATGCTTCATTCACGAGGCAGCCATTTTCATTACAGTAAATTTTACCCAACATAACCAGAATCCATAAGGAATTTTATAATTTTCAAATATTTTTTTAGAACTCTGAAAGTTTATTTCTAGCATCTGAACATCGATTAATTAAAATTCAGTTTCTTTCGCTTATATATAAGAAGCGTATTTCAAATATAATTGCAAAAAGACTCATTTATTTCTATATTGAGAAAAACCGAAAGTTTTAAGCAGAACTGTTATTGATTTTTCAGTTTTGTTGATGTTTACTTTTAACCTATGAATTTCCCAATGTCTTAAACAAATAAATTGCTTATTTTTAGATTTTTTTCATGTAAGCTTGCTTTTATAATAGTATACTGGAGAGAAATAACTGAGTATTTTCTAATTCTTACCTAACATATTTTAGACACAACAGAAATCAAAATTAACTTAAATGCAGTTTAATAAAAAAACTTATATTTTGATCGTGGGTGACAACTGGAAAGTATTATGAGTTCATGCAATTTGTTTCAAATATCTGAATTTTTATTAGAATTCACTTGATGGCACTGATAAATGTAATTTTAAGGACACGAATGAAATATATAAAAAAACAAATAAATAAATAAAATAAAGTACTATAGATGTAAAAAAAATCGATAAAAAATCACTTTGTCATCTAGGAACTGCAAATGACCGCAGTTCCTCCATTTCTGCTACATTTAAATATACGTTGAATTCATCCATACAAATTAGGCCTACTATTTTTTGTTGCTATTCCCCGCTACCTTGAAAACAATATAATACAGATATGGGGGGGGGGGAAATCACCGGAAGCAAAGGACAATCCCTCGTATGAAAACATAAAACTGAATTTACAGCTACTAATAAGATTCGCTTGGATGATAACACATCTGTTTTATCTCAATTTCAACATTTCCGACCATCTGGTCGATAAATATATTTTAGGACTAGTCTTCATTAACCTCTTTATAGATATCATAAGAGACCTCCGAATACGGCTGAAATCACTTACTGCATCCGCTTTGTGTGATTGGAAATAGGATGTACTAGTGCATATTCAGAATTTTTGAAGTGAAAACTTTTTTAGCGGCGTTGGGCACTTTTTGGTAGGGGAAAATCTTATGGGTTCGCGTCACCGACATGCTCTGACTGGCGCACGCGCAGTGTGCTGTTCGCCTTAGACACATTTGGGATGGGTGAAATCTCGTGCGTTCGCGTCACCGACATGCTTACAGCGGTATATCTGTAGCTATACAGCTGATGTATAGTGCTGTCTGTGTATATCTGAAAGTGAAATTGAAAGGATTTAGTGAAAAGTTCAATGTGTATGTGTTGTGCATTGCTTGTTGCGATTCTGAGAATGGGCAATGTATATGAATGGTTGTCGTTTATATTTCGCCTGGAAAATCTATGACACAGATACAACAATTTTTATTCAAAAATTTGACGATTTATACAAAAGAAAGTTCTGAAATACTCGAAAAAAGATTTGGCGAAGAATATGATAATGTACCGATGATTTTAAGTGGAGACCAATATTAAATTTGCAGATGATAAAAATCTACCACTAATTGAATTTCTAAGCGAAACACTTAAATTAAATATTTCCAATGATCGATAACTCAGTACTACAAAATATAAAACGACTATGGATGCGGTTTTTGCGTGGTACTGAATCAAACATTTTCCTTTCTACCTTGAGTTACCATAGGCATATCGTATCTTTTTTAGAACAAAATGAAATAATTGAAAGTAGAAAAAGTTTAAGTATTGTTAAAATTAATGATGACAATGATGCAAACAATTAAAATAACGTTAAAAATCAAGTACATTGAAATTTAAGTAAATACAAATACTATCCATAAATAATATGATTGCATATTAATTGTTATTTCAATTGAATTGCATTTATATTTTGTCATGATCTTGTACAGCCCGTAATATATTTGAATAATAAAAAACCATATAATCATGCATTTAGTTGTTGCTCAGAGTGTCAATAGATGTGAAAACCAGATTGATGTTGATAATTTTAATTCAAACTATGAAATTTCAAATTTAAAAACTAAAAGTTCTAAGTTTTCACTTCTATTGGCAGTTTCTTTAACTGCCAATTTTTTTTTTTTTTTTAGTTATAGAGTGTACATTGCTGAGGATCTAATTGTCACAATAAGTATTGAATTTATCATTATAGATATTTAAAATATAGTTATTAATGTGACGGCTTCCCTAATTTAGGTCGAATTTAGACAGAGATTTGATAATCACAATAAAAGTGTTTATTGTTTAAAATGCTTCTTCCTTTGGGTCATCCTCACACTTAGCGGGCGAGAGTTTGCGACAACTTAATAACTGAAATTGCAAAAAAAATTAACTGAATACGAAACAAAGATACTGAAAATAAACTGCATTCAAAGTTATTGAAAAATGAATTGAACATTTTTACATAAAATGCTGAAAGGAGGGTATTTTCCAGATTCAAAAGAAAATTCAAATTCAGCCTATCTTTGAAAGGAGATTAGTTAAGAAAAAGGGATAAAATTGTTCAAATTCAATGGAAGTATTATTTTTCAACAACATCTATGTATGAATACGAGGGCTGTTTTTTAAGTAAGGTTCGTTTCTTTTTTTAAACAACATTTTGTTTCACAAAACCTTTATTTTACGATTGTACATACTTTTGCCTATTTTTTACATAGTTGCCGAGTTTATTAATGCACTTGTCATACCTTAGAACTAAGTTTTGAAAATTCTCTTCAAAAAAGTTTGCAGCCTGGTCGGACAGCGAAGAGTTCACGGCCGTTTTCACTTCGTCATCGTCACTGAAGCGCTTCCCACCAAGACTGTGTTTGAGGTACCGAAAAAGGTGGAAATCGTTAGAGGATAAGGGTCGGGGTTGTATGGTGCATGGTCCAACACTTCCCAGCCAGAAGATTCGATTACATCCCGAGTCGTTCGAGAAGTGTGAGGCCTTGCGTTATCGTAGAAGAGCAAAACCCTTTTTGACAGCATGCCACGCCGTTAAGAAGTGAAAGCGGCCGTGAACTCTTGGCTATCCAACCAGGCGGCAAACTCCTTTGAAGAGGCTTTTCAAAACTTAGTTCTAAGGTATGACAAGTGCATTAATAAACTCTGGAACTATGTAGAAAAATAGGCAAAAGTATGTACAATCCTAAAATAAAGGTTTTTTGAAACAAAATATTGTTATTATTTTATAAAAAACAAACGGACCTTACTTAAAAACAGCCCACGTACATGATTCATTACGGAATTCGTATACTTCAGTATTTAAAGATAAAAGATGAAATCTTTTTTATATTTCGATGATTGGCATATTTTTCCAGAAAAATAAACAGATCTGTAATAGACTGTCCAAATTTCTTAAAAGGGACAATCGGTTGTATTTTGTAAAATAAACTGGTTACTTTATTATATTATTCAGAAAACACCTTAGCGGACAAATTCTCAGCAGAAGTAGTATCTGAAGATCAGAAAGCAGACAGGGAAAGATTGGTTGTTTCACCTGACACAAGCCTCGTAAAAATATATCTAAGAACTGTTTGAGGATTTCTTAACTCAAAATAATAAAAAGTACATTAGAACAGCTGAAATAAAAGTATCAAAAAATGGAAAGAAACAAAGCTTTTACTACAAATATAGAAAAGTACTTTCACCACTTATTAAAAAGAACAAACTCTGATTCCTAATGTCATACTCGTACAATTATGTAGATACTTGCGACGAGAGGAAAAAATTATTTCAAAAAACCGTAGAATCTCAGATTAGATTCTCTGCTGTAAAAATACATAGTCATCACAAAATTTTTACTATTGCATCATAAAACTTGTTTGTCTTTCTGTTTTTATTGGATCTCTTTAAACTTGTAATTTTAAACTCAAATAAAATGTTATATATACCATCTACGAGTATATAACATTTGAAGAAAACAGATATCAATAGTGAACACGCATTATGTCTAAGAATTATTCTTTGAAATATTACGCTAAACAAAGTGTTGCCACTCCTAATAAGTTCAACATTTCCTGTTTTGTTTATTCAAAACTATAAACAGCCTCATTTATCCTGTGTGTTGAAGAAAAATAAAAGAATATTGTAATAGAAGAAGAATAGTTTTTTTCGAGTCACCACAAAAGGATATGTTCTTTCAAACTAGTATGAATCATTATTGTTGTTGTTTTATTAGAAGAACAAAAAGAAAAATTATTTCTGATATAAATCAGCCAATTAGCTCGAATGCATAACAATGTAATAGCTCAGGAATAGCGATATAAGGTCATTACCAGTGATGGTCCAGTTGGGGATTACAGGTCTAGCTCTACTTAAGACGGCATGTTGAATAATGAAGAGTTATATTGCACCTTATATGAAACAACTCTTCGATCAATGAAGCGGAAAGATAAGGAAAATAAGATATCAGTTCAGATGCCAACCATGTCCCTTCATTGCAAATTAAAATTACAAGGATCGTAGACAATAGGCCTTGTCCAATTGTAGAGAATTATACAAATTTATCCCAAACTACGCCAAACTTATTTATGAAATATACATAATTGTGTATCAAATAAGTAATATTATAACAATTGAGGATAAATTTCTGGTAATTACTTTTAAGTAATAGTATACTTTATGAGTAAAACAAAATTGGATTTTAAAAATTAACAAGTTTAACCTAACATTATAGCCAGGGATGTCTTAATGCATGGGCCAAATGGGCTCAGGCTCAAGGCCTAAGCCTCTGTGGGTCCTCGTGTCGTTTTCGACACGGTCTCAATAAGATCATGATCCAAATAATTTTTATGGTCGAATGTTATCCTCGGACATATTCTCCGAAAATCTGGGTTTCGAACTATAACAATTGGCAACAACTGACAACAATGATATGGCTGCATTATTAAGTGATGATCGTCGTCAGTGCCTAGGCCTAAGCCTACCACCATACACAATCATTACTCATTTAGTCGAAAGGCAGAAGTAGGTCACACTGGTTTGTGAGATTGTGAGTCATGCACATTTATTTCTTTCGAATAACCGTTTGTATGAGTATTAGACAACTAGGGATTGCAATACCGGGATACCGAATACCGGTATTTTAAGGCAGTTGTACAGTTTTGTAATACCGGTATTCACAAGTTTAAATAACAGTTTTTCGGTATTTACTAAACATTTCTTAAATTGTTTCTTATATGTTCAGGAATCGCCAACATAGCAAAATAGTATACGTTTTTGTTTTTATGTTATAGTGTTGATTATTGCACCATGATTAAAATATATTGTAAATGAAATAATTTTACATCCATTTCAGAAGGTGAAAATATTAAACGTCTTTATTCCGCTCATTCTGTTGTTCTTATTTTTATTTTTTCTAGCTGGTTTTACAGTTCTAAGGCAACTCATTAAATCCATCATCTGATTTTGCATTGCCAGATACAACAGATAAAAACTATTAATCTGAACTTAATATGTATATATATATATATTTATATGTAAATTATTTCTCTGACAAAAAAAACTAAATACACTACTCCTAACTAATTTTTCGTTGAAAGAGGAATAACATATTCAAGCTCATCTGCCTTCCTTCATTCATCAACACCTGTTACTACAATGTCTCCCAAACGGGCGAAATTAATTAGACTGTGAACACAAAGTTGCATTGTACAATCAAGAGAAGTTATAAAATATCTGAATCACATCCAAGGCCAAAACTGTCCTATTACAACTTAGAGCGATACTGTGCTTGCACAGGATTCGTGGTCTTATATTCGTATCTGAGAAACCAAGGTTGTATTTGTGAAGAAAATGCGTAGTATTTCGAATTGGTGAGTTTGTTATTCACATTGTATTTGCCTACCATACGTTCAAAATTTTTCAGATTCATTATAGTATATATATTCGCAAATAATATAACCCATAAGAATAACTTTACAGAACATGAAAAATCAGTTGATAATACTTCGGTTTGGTTTCATTATTTATATGATGTAAAGAATATGATGGCACAATGTAAAGATTGTTCTAGAGTTATTAAAGTGAATGGAGGAAACACAAGTGGACTGACTCCATACACATTTAAAGACGAAACATGATACAAATTTGTTAAAGAGGAAAGAATCTAATTGCGATGAAGGTACAAATTCAAGCACATTTTCTAGGCCCAAGCCGTCAGGGATTTTTGATTATTTCGAAAAAAAGATAATTTGGATGAAATTATAGGTAAAATTACAGTAATATTTGCGCTTTTTTATGATTTAAATAAATAAGATGTTCCTTTATTTTGTTGTGATTCTTTGTATACTGTTTATAAGCTATAAATTATTTCTTGTGAAAGAAACTCTCTCTAATAAAACTGGCAAATAAAACAAAAAAACACCTTTTTTTTTTCTAAAATTTCTAATGCCGGTTTGCAGTCGACCTTGTAAAAAAGTAAGAAAAAAAAAGACAAATTTTTTTTTTTGTCTACCAGATCTAATTAACCATAAAAAACTAGGCGGAAAACCCAAATCAAATGCTTTAGCGAAAATAAATCACTATAAGCAAAAACCACATGTTCATTTCAAGAGCAGTCGTAAAGCACTCAATTCGGAAACATTCCTTTCCCCTTATGTTTGTAAAACAAAAACCACGTGTAAGTGAGTAATATCTCTCTCATTTCGAGTAGAAGGTCAGATCTCCATGTATCTCAAATCTTATGGACATAGAATGCCATCTATTGCCAAAAAACAGAGCTTAAAAAACGTTCCAGATCCCTGGCGCACCGGTGAGTCGCTAGGCCAGTGAGGAAGAAACACGCTGGCGCAGGGACGCGACACTCGTCTCCTGGCTGTGTTTCGTGCCAGTCTTATTTTTATAAAGGAAGACCTTAGAAAACGATTTGACTACTTATTTTAAGAGAACAGTGTGTGTAATTAATTTTACAGTTGAATAACTTTGTGGTACTTATAAGTACCGATAGCACATTGGGCGTTGGAGCAAGAACTAAGTTTTTTTTTCTTTCGTCCGCGTGGCTTATTGTTGTTCTTTGTTGTGTTGTAGAGTCATCACTATACAGCAGGGGTGGGCAGACTTTTCCGGGTGCGGGCTACTTCTAATTTTTTCTAGGAGTTGCGGTCCACCCAGTGTCAGTAGCGCACACAAAGGCGGGGGAGGGGTCCACGGGTCCGTACTCTCCCTCCTAACCCTTCATTTTTTTCCGATTCATTATAATCCCGTGTATATAGTACGTAAAATGTAATTAATGATATTTGTAATTTTTTTATCTTTATTGTTAATTATTTATTCAGTAATTTATTTTTTTGCTGTTTTTTGTTCCCGACAATTGACAAGAAATAAAAAAAAAGCTTTGGCTCCGTATTGGTGTAGGATGCTAGAATGGTAGACCTTCAACCCTCGACCCCCTTCCTTTTAAAAATTCTTGTGTGCGCTACAGCTCAATGTCGTAGGTGTGGTGAGGTAAGGAAAAGGTTATTATTATAACTTATTAATAAGGACGGAATATGTACTAAAACGTACAGAACTAAAATAAAAACAACACTTTTAAAACCACGATTGAAGCAAAACGCAGGATACGAACTTAATAATAATAGCCCCAAATATGGTTGTTACTGTTGTTGAGTCGCCCATCCGGTATTGTGGTTAGCGACGCTGGCTGCTGTGCCGTAGGCCTGGGTTCGAATCCCGGAGAAGACATGGATGTTCGTAAATGTATAGTGCCTTCGCGCGGCATGGGGGTACTCTAAATAGCCGTCGAGCCGCAAGTCCTCTCGTGTGGTTGGTAGAAGGGGAAGAGAGGTGGGAAACCCCTGACCACTCCCAGGGTGTTCTCCCTCAAAATTGGGGTGGAACCGAGCCAAAACGTACTGTCACCTTCATGGTGCTCAAAGCTACGGCTAACAGGCGTACAATATAACCCGATGCTATGATGAATTCCATGGGCCTCGATCTGACTACGTCAGACAGGTGGCATTAGCAACAACAACAACACTGTTGTTGTTGCTAATCTTCCAGGATCTGACGAAGTTGGGAAGGTCGTTGGAATGGTCGTCCCCCAAATATATAAATATAAAATGATACATTTATTATGAAACAGTTCAAAATACATTAAAATATAAAATATTTTTATCTTAAGTTAGTTTGTGTTGTTATAGTCAGTGGAAGGCTTAGTTTGCGTACTATAAGCCAATCTTGAATTTTCCGTATATAATTACTAACTGGTAAAATTTTCAAGCGGTCACCCCAAAATATCTTGGCGGTCCACCGGTCGATCGCGATCGACGTAATGCTCAGCCCCGGCTATAGAGCAAGATTCTTATTCATTTTTTTTTAAGCATTTCTTTTAGCTTAACTTATTTATTTTGCTTTTTTTATTGTTTTATTTTAACGTTTTCAAAAAATTTTAAACTTTGAATCTGATTTTGTTTTTTTCCCCACAAAATTAAAAAACAATATGAAATTTTCAAGGAACTATTATTATTATTTTCTTTTCTTGGAATGTATGGAAAGAAAAAACTCTGTCTTCAAGAGGCTTTGAAATTGTTACAGAACTTACAATCTGAAATCAATGATTTTTCAGATGAAGAAGCCCCAGTAAATTATCTGCTGGAATTTCGTTCTTGATCAAGATTTTTCATTCGTTCTTGATGACGATCAAGATACTAAACTCAAGGTGCAGTAGTTCATGTTAAGAAAACACAGCATTTCTTACCCCAGGATGCAGTACTTTAAAAAACGTTCAATCGAAACCTCACTCAAAATGCGCAACGTGTAACGAATTTCTGTGCATTCATGAAAAAAACAAGATATCAATCATTGGCATGGCCAAGTAATTTTAGCGCGTTTTTCACATGTTGTATTTTTCAATGATGCAACTAATGAACTTTTTACTAACAGAAAGTAGTACTATACTTTAAAAAAAAATTTAATTTTTTTTAATTTAAAAATTATTAAATTTAAATATAATTCGGCTCATCTAGGGCACAAATGCGACCAAATGCCGAAAACCCGAGGTCAATCGGTTGCTTATTGGCTGAGAAAAAGGTACGACAAAATATGGAACGAAGACGAAATTTGCGTCCTAATAGCGCTTATTTTACACTACGTGAAAAACGCTCTAAAAACTGTTTCTTTGAATATCATCAAATTAAGTTAATTTGTAAAAAAAGTAAATAAATTTTAAAAATTTAATAATCTTAAAAAATAAATATTCCGTGCTGTAAAATATTAGTGTTATCCGGTTATTCAGTATTTGTAAGAGTTAAAACTGCGTTAAAAAAAGCCATCCGGTATTTTCGTGTTTTGAGAATAATTGAGACCTTTGTGGAATGGACGTTACAATTTAATTAATTAGCTCTAACGATTTAAATTTCCCAAAGTGGAGTATTTTATTTTTGTATATACCTTAAGATTTCAATGCAATGATTAAAAAACAAGATATCAATCATTGGCATGGCCAAGTAATTTTAGCGCGTTTTTCACATGTTGTTTTTTTTCAATGTTGCAACTAATAAACTTCTTACTAACAAAAAATAGTACTGTACTTAAAAAAAAAAATTTAACTATTTTTTTTAATTGTAAAAATTATTAAATTTAAATATGATTCGGCTCATCTAGGGCACAAATGCGATCCAATGCCGAAAACCCGAGGTCAATCGGTTGCTTATTGACTGAGAAAAAGGTACGACAAAAAATGGAACGAGGACGAAGACGAAATTTGAGTCCTAATAGCGCTTATTTTACACTACGTGAAAAACGCGCTAAAAACTGTTTCTTTGAATATCATCAAATTAGTTAATTTGTAAAAAAGGTAAATAAATTTTAAAAATTTAATAATATTTAAAAATAAATATTCTGTGCTGTAAAATATTAGTGTTCCCCGGTTATTCAGTACTTGTAAGAGTTAAAACTGCGTTAAAAAAAGTCATTCGCTCTTTTCGTGTTATGAGAATAATTGAGACCTTTGTGGACTGGACGTTACAATTTAATTAATTAGCTCTAACGATTTAAATTTCCCAAAGTGGAGTATTTTATTTTTGTATATACCTTAGAATTCAATGCAATGATTAAAAAAACAAGATATCAATCATTGGCATGGCCAAGTAATTTTAGCGCGTTTTTCACATGTTGTTTTTTTCAATGTTGCAACTAATGAACTTTTTACTAACAAAAAGTAGTACTATACTTAAAAAAAAAATTAAAATTTTTTTTTTAAATTTAAAGTTATTAAATTTAAATATGATTCGGCTCATCTAGGGCACAAATGCGACCAAATGCCGAAAACCCGAGGTCAATCGGTTGCTTATTGACTGAGAAAAAGGTACGACAAAATATGGAACGAAGACGATGACGAAATTTGTGTCCTAATAGAGCTTTTTTTACGCTACGTGAAAAACGTGCTAAAAATACCCCATGAAAAAATGTGCAGTTAATCATAATGCGGTAGAGAAAGGGTTAATAAAACGTTTAAAAAACAGCCACTTCCAATTCATAATTAGAAAAGATGATTCAAACTAAATAAAACGATCTGGAAGAAAGATGATTATGATAGCAGGGACGATGGATATTTTTCAACTACCTACTGGAAAAAATCTGTCGTCGAGTGAAATTTCAAAATGTTTCATCAAGCAAATTCACAAGTCATAACTCGGAAAATTCTTAAATAAAAAAAAATTACGAAAATGCAGAAAATACTTAAGGTAAATTTATTAAAACACAATAGAAAAGAAATACTGAAATGACTCAAAATGTCATGTCACGCAATGGAACAATGCGTAAAAACAAATCATATTTCGTAATCAAAAGAAATTTAACCTTGGCGATTCGGATAGCTAATAACAACAGAAATGATTTGCAGAAGGAAATGAAATAATACTTCAGTCCAGAAATTCGAGTAATATTTGTAAAAGTTTGGGGTCTTAGGGTGGCTTTCAGCTTATTTCAGAACGTATGGCCACTGCACAACATCACAGCCTATGCTTATGTTAATTTAGTACAGTTTGAGCCTTTATTGGATGATGTAAACTAGGTATACTTCAGAAAGACGCCTATTTTTACCATAGATCTAAATCATAGCTTCCCAACCTTTTTTGAACTGGTGCCCCCTTTTCTAGAGAATATTTCGATACCACCCCCTTTTCTAGTAAATATTTCGATACTGTCCCCTCCCACTCCAGAGAAATAAGAGTGTACGTAATGCATGGTGAAAACAAGAGTTCAATTTTAAAAAAATATTCTATTACTAATAGAATATATTTTTTAATTTAATTTTTTTCTAAAGCCTTAATTTTTTTACTTGCGAATCTGAAATAACTATTGCCACAAATATGTTTTAATATGTAATATTTTTTCTTAGACAGGATATTGTTGGAATTGAAACACTTCCTGAATTTCTTCTTCATTTAAAAGAGTGAATAAAAGTTTTTTCTTACCTGTGTTATAAAGACAGGTAGGGGTTTTGATGATTCGAAGTAATTCATAATAAACTATTGCTTTCAAAATAATTATAAATTGATAGTTCAGCCTTTTAAGGAACACACGTTAATTCCTGTTTGACGTATTTAATTATGTTTCTTGGATAATATACATAACGAAATACAGTTGACGGAACATTTTCCCTACTGCTCACAAAGACAACACGTGCACTACAGAAATTAAAATGCACTATATCATTCAATTTAATATAGGTCTGAAAGAAATGTGATCTTGTAAGTTTTTCATTCACTTCCCGAACTACCGAAATATGTGAATTTTCGTACATTTGATATAGAAATGATGAAAATACATACAATCAACATAAAGTAAACAGTATTAAAGTTTACTTTTGTAGGTACATAATCAGCGTGTTTTTGTAGTCTTTTTTAGACTATATATTTGGTTAATCTGTCCAAGCACCCCCGTGCCATCTCAATGCCCCCTAATTTTTTCTGGGTCTTTTACTGCCCCCCTGAAAGCCTCAAACTCCTACAAGGAGGCGTTATCGCCCACGTTAAGAACTTATGATCTAATTACACAAATAAGTAGTTTTAGTAAAAAGGTTTATGGTTACTTTATGCTGGGTCTCTCTAGATCAGGGGTCGGCAACCTGTGGCACGCAGTACAGTTTTCAGTGGCACGCTGCACTACACTACAAATTTGTCAATTTTTTAGTTGATGGAAGTTGATAAATTTGTAATGGAACTTACTTGACAAACATCTTCAGAATTATGAACATTTATGGAATTACGAAAAAATTCTGAAAAATAACTCTATAGATAAATTTACAGCTTTTTTGTCAATTATTGAATGTCATTGCTGAAGAGATTTAATTGTTTGAAGAGAGAAAATTGCATGCACTTTCTGCTTTCCGCTTTTAGTTCTACATACCTAAGTAAGAAATCTTTCCTCATAAAAAATATTTCGACTCCGCAAAGAAATTGTTTAACAATTTTATGCTTAGAATCATGTCAAATTGAAAGTCGCACAATATACCCCTAGGTTCGCTAAGTAAGAAATAAGTAAGAGCACTAGTAAGAAATAAGTAAGAACTAAGAAAGAAAGACTAGATTCGCATTAAAATGTTTATTTATCTTATTTAACTTTTATGAAGGAAAATACTTATATTTTACGTTTTCTATTTCTTATATTAATAAAAATGTTTAAAAAAATACATAATATATGTACAATTTTAATTTTTTAAAATTTATGTTGAAGAAATAGTTATATTTTATGCTGTTCATTTTTATGTTAATAAATATCTTATGTAATACAAAATTAATACTTAAAAACTATAAATCTATATTATTGACCTCTATTATTTAACTCTGCATGCATTACCGCGGGAATCGAATTGTTTCAAAAATTCCTACTGTGTGGCACGCTGAATCACATTGGTTGATTGGTTTGACACGCCACAGCTAAAAGGTTGCCGACCTCTGCTCTAGATCATGATTCTCAACTTTTTTGTGCGTGTGTGTATGTTACGGTACACTTTTAACAATTTAAAAATTCGGCGGCACACTAACAAGAAAATAAGTTTAAAAGAACTTTACTTACCTGTAATAAACGATGTAAAGTAGTTTATAATAATAATTTTCAATGTTAAATGAAATAATATATACGGGAAAGAGAACAAAATGTTTTTTGATAATTAATTACAAATTAATTAGAAGAGTACATTTAATGTGAAATTTGAGCTTTCGTTTATATTTGGTCGTAAAAATGGTAATGCCACTCTCATTTCGTCTTCTACACATAAAAGTTTTTTTTTTTCATTCTTATACTTGTTAATGCTAAAATTCCGAATTCACACAAACAATTTGTAGAAACTATAAAATTTTTAAGCTTTTTTGGCTATTATGGAATAATCGCCTCTGATTTTAATCCAAAATAAACTAATTGACTTTTTCGAAAGTTTTGAAATTAAATCTCGATTATTAAAGAGCGAAATTAGTTCTTTATCTTCATTCAAAGTTAATTCATATGCAGATGTATCCGTTATCACTTATGGATTACGAACACAATCAAATTTTTACATCTAAATTTGGGAAGTAATGAATAACTCTCTCCTCTAGTGTTGCCAAAAGGTCAATAACAATTTTATGAATAGTTTATTTCTATAAAACGGCGGAATCATTTGTCTCCGGATTTTTGAATTTTTTTCTCAGAGTATAAATAATAATTTTTAAGAAAATTGGCAGCATAAATCATAATAATTTTTGAGAAAGCGGAGCACAAAAGTGTCGCGGCACACAGAATCACTGTTTAGGTTGAAATCCACACTTGAGCATCGTAGAAAACCTTTGGAGTATGTTATGTCACAATGTGTGTGTTTATGCAAATAATAGTTTTTATCTGCCAATGAGCTAGAAGTAGTCATAACAAGAGAATGGCGCCATATTTTTGAAATTTAACGTAACCACTAGGTCCCTTTCAATAAAACGCAGTGCTTAAGGTTACAGGAAAAATAAAGAACCGTTTCCATGTTAATTTTTCGTATTTTTTAGGAGTTTTCATATTTTCACTTTTTGTTAGGCAAAACTACTTGCTAAAAGATTATTTTTCATTTGTTTTTATATTTTTGTTAACGCATTACATTTGGATAATATCAGTAGCGCACACAAATATTTTTCACGGGGGGAGGGGGATCCATGGTCGAAAGTCTCCCAACTTGTATCATACCTCAAGACAACTTCAATTGATTCTTCTAATTTTGTCGATTTTGTCAACAAAAACAGTACAAAATAAATTATTGCATTAATAATTAGCATTAATTAATGAAATAAATTGTTTATTACAAGTACTTAATTAAATTTTACGTTACTTTAAAATGATTATCATCAATCGAAAAAAATTCAATGGCTTTGAGGGTGGGGGGGGTGTTCGAACCCCTAGGACACCCCCCCCCCTTGTGTGCGCTACTGAATAATATACTTTAGTAGGGTTTTTTCTCTCTCTCCCTCTTCAGTTTGTCACTAGTGCGCGGTTATGTATAAGTGCTTATTTAGATTTATACACAACCGCGCTTATTTATACTTATCCAGATATGCGCAGGAGAACGAATAGATGATTAAGATAAATAAGATGAGAAATCGTTTTCATTAAAAAAAATCGTACAAAGTATATTTAATGCATAATTTTAGAATGAATTATAAAAAATGTACACAGAAAACATATTTGGAAGCTATGACTATACCCATTTCATTATGGAAACTCATTTTTTTATGTTGTCAATTTTTATGAAATTTATATCAAGAGAATATGTACGTCTAAATTCAATAAAATTATAAAAACGGCTTAACCCCATAATTTTAATTTTATTAAACGTATAAACAGGTTTACCAATCGTAAAAAAATGTGTATTTTTCCACATATTTTGAAATGTTAGTCATATTTCGTTTTTTGAACTGAAATGTAAAGGTTATCGGGATAATTTTAAAAGTATAGCTTGGAATCTAAATAAAATAGCGAATTCAAATATTTCAGAATCGTTTCGATAAGGCATTCTTTATAGCAAGATAGAAACTAAAATTATGCATACAAAAATTCATCATACTAGTAAAATATCGAATTTGTAGGTAAGAAAATATGTACTTAAAATTTTATTTTAATAAAAAAACAATTGCAGTCGAGATAAAAAGATACAAAATAATTAACGACCACGTGTAAAATTTTTTAAAAAGGTGAAAGATTTTCAAAAATCACAAAAATTTATGATTTAGTAAACCAATTTCTTCTTAACAGAAAAATAAGGTCTAAAAAATTTATTATTTTTATATTGCATAATGTTTTCTACTCCTTAAGAAAAAAATATTAAACTCAAAACAATCATATTTAATGTGTATGAAAAATATTATCCAAATTCAAATTACAAAGAAATGAAGAAAGAAATTTTAAAAGGAGTAGATTTTTCTGTTTGTATAAAAATAGTCTTTTTAACGGTCAATATACTTTTAAACTTAAGATTATATCTTTTAAGTTACTTTAAATCGATACAAGATCTCTTAAACAATTTAATTCAAAACTGATCTGTATCTCTTATCTCAACAACTTATTTTCAGATGTTGTTCTTAGTCTTTATCCAAACTGTCTTTAAAATAATTTACCATTCAGTTCTCTATCGAGCTGTGCACGACTGTTGACAGCATGTGACCACGTGATCTCGCTTGCATCAGAGGAAAACGTGACTCCTGGAGCAGCCATGATTATTGGATCAGTTCCATAAACCGCTCCGAAAAACACAAATCCCGAAAACAAAACATGGACCAGCACGGCATATTCCATTGAAATTAATTTCGTGCACAATTAACTTACTAGAACAGTCCCGATAGCCGTTTACAAGAATTACTACATCCATTTCGTTTTCCACGGTGTACAAACACAGGAGCTTAGGGTTGCCGGAACTGCTTAAACGCGCCAAATTGGGATTTTCGATTTTCGCCAATCTGTTCCCGTTTATTCCATTTCCGATTTAAGGTATCCGACTACTAGAGACAACTTTTCTTTAAAAAAAATGGAGATAAGGGGATTTTTTGTGGTTTTTAGATTTGTTTTGTACATTTTAAGAAAAATATGCTAAAATTTGGAAAAGAAAATTAAATTATTGTTACTAAAATGAGAAAAAAATGGGTAAAAATTGACAAAAAAATAATATAAACGGGGCCCATTTTGTAACAAAGGTTTATGAACAGATTTCCAATTCTGATGTGTTGCTCTGCTATTCATTTTTGAAATAGTCTTCAGGATAAGAGATATTTTAAGTTTTACAACAACTAGAGCATTTTATTTTCGATATTATATGAAATTGCTTAAAAAAAAGTGATTATATTCACATAAGGGAAGGTAAATTTTGTAATAAAACAGTGATTGATAAATCTTAAGGTTAAAACACTTCTACTATTATACAGAACATACTCAAAAAATTTCAGTTTATTATATTCAAAATGTTTTGAAAAATCGCTGCCCCCGTTTGAGCATTTTCAAAAAAACATTTCCAGTAAAACGCGTTTAAAAGTATGGCATCTTGCTTAAAATAATGGCATCTGCTTTTACTAAAACACTTGTAGTTTTTGTTCTAGCGAACGGAAAATAATTAACTTGGTTTTTTATGAAGCTAATAAGATCAACTATAAAATAAAATCATAAAAAAATTGTCAATTTTTGGCAAAACTCACAATTTTAGGATAGTCGGATACCTTGAACATGCAAATTGTCTGTATAATTTTGAATACAAAATTCTGCATTTTAAATGAATGATAATGCCATGTACTTTTTCTTAAAATGCGTGTTGAAAAATTGTATGAGTTTTTTGTAACCAAATGGATAATTGATATGTTTTTTAATTAAAACTTCCAGAAATAGAATTAATAATTATTTTTAATTAATAGGTAAATAATTATATACATATTCACAGAATTAAGAGAAATACATTTATTACATGACCTTTGTGAATCAAAGTATAACTTATAATAACTCACCTTTATCCGTAGATATAATATTTTTGTTAATTATTTTAGCTGTAATATTTTAAGGTGTATATTTTCATTCATTCTCAGTAATTGTTTCTATGGAGTAGCACTTAGACAAAATAAATTAATCATTTTGAAATGAAATAAATTTGAAAGTCAAAAAAAAAAAACTTATATAAACTTCACTTTTTTTGAGCAAAATAAATCACACTGGAATTAAAAATATTATATGAATTTATAATTTAATTTATATATTTCACCAAAATTAGGTTGTTTTTTTAGTTTTTACCTTTTTTATAACAATTACACTTACGATTTTTGTTTCATATTTTCATGAAAATAAATCTAATGACTGTTCATTCTTAAGTATTTCGTCAAGGTAAAAGCGTTTTCTGTTTAGTTCACAAGCTGTATTTCAACAACTTGTTCATATTATTGCTACAATGACATTTAAAAGTATTTTGAACATTTTTTTACTTCATTTTGGCCTACATAGTGTACGATGTTAGTTTATGAAACAGGTTGTTTTTCTTTCGAAGTAATAAAATGGCACCTGATCACACATTGGTAAAAAGTTGAATTAATCTCTGTCTCGGATCTGAAACTGATTTTGTAAGTTTAGGTTTAAAGATCTCCCTTACCGAAAAAAAGTATGTTTACAGTTTGACTTTTTTCGTAAAATTAAATCAATTACATGTAGAGCGTCATTCATTTCAGGTGCACAAAGTGCAATCGATAAAACGATAATTGCACTTATTGTAATCTTAATTGTTTTATATTTAGAATTTTTACTGCTCTTTAGATTACGCTTGGAAACGAAGAATGAATCATATTTCTAACATACAGCTCTGTTTCTAGTACGTAAGCTGAATTTACTAACTCAAATAGGTCATTATTTGACTGCAATAAAATCAAGTGATGGTTGTTCATAGTTTAAATAACATGTGACAAATCTAAAAATATAGATGGTAAAATGTCTCTTCCAGAATTTTTATTTTATATTTTCTTATAAATCGCTTGGCCGTCATATTTTTTTTTTCATTTTAGTATTAGAATTATTTGATTATTTAAATCAATTGCGGTAGTGTTTAACTGTTTCCGTAACTGTTGAAAAATAGAATGAGTGAAAATAAAAAATTTTAAATTGTCTTCACTATATATGTTACCCCAACATATAGCAAAATGGTTTACTTTTTTTTTTTTTTTTATGTTCCCCTAACAGACGAAATTAATTAGATTATAAATATAAAGTTGCCTCGTAAAATCAAGAGAATGATAAAATTTGTGAATCTTCCAAGGAGCGGGCCAAAACTATCCTATTACAACTCAAAGCGACACTGCACACGTGCAAGATTCGTAATCTGATATTCGAACAGGTAAAAACAATGTCGTAGTTGTGAAGAAAGTGCGTAATATTTCGTAAATTTAAATTGTGAGTTTGTTATTCATATTGTATTTTTATATCATACTTTAGGATTCAAAATATTTTTCAGATTCATGAAAAAAACTCATAAATAATAATCCTTAATAATGAATAAGATTTAAGATCCCATTTCAAAAATTTGTAATAGTACCAAGGCTGAATAATGGTACTTTACACTTTTTTGTGATTTAAATAAATAAGATATCTCTTTACTTTTTGTAATTCTTTATAAACTTTTATAATTTATTACAAATTATTATTTGTGATATTTACACTCTCTTATAAAACTGGCAATTAAAACAAAGAAACAAACATGTGTTTCTACTAAATTTCTACCACCGGTATTAAGATCTAAAAAGTACCGAATACCGGTATTGAGCTTTTGGTCCGATATTGCAAAATGTAATTGAATTAAAAGAGAGGAAACGCAAATGGAAACAGTTATGGGATTATAACTTTTGTTACAAAACACTATACTAAAAACAAAAACATTGCACGAAATATCCACATTTTATATCGTGTATTGAATGTCACGGGCCGCAAAATTATTCAAAGCCGGCCAATGATCAGGTGATTTTATGCATTGTGCTTGAAACAGCTGATGAATTCTAAAATAATATCTTCTAGTTTGATGAGCATTGATATTACTCATTATTAATTATTCAGAAGAGATGAAAAACGCGAATTCGAAATTGGCATAAAAGTCTTTCTGAGCATAATAACACACACGATTGGGTTATTTTTCTAAATCGAAAGAACACCTGAACAAACATAATTACCGTAAAAATCAGCTCTGCAAACGATTATTTCGTCTCTCCCAGTTGAAACTTTTGTAGATTCAAAATCTCTTTTTTGGCAATATTAACCTTTACTTTTTCCGTTCTTACATTTAATTGCAAAAAGTACCTATTTGTTAGTGCAAGTTACAACAATAAAATATGTGGTGTTCAGATAATTTTTTATTTTATAAATGATTTGTGTAAAGCTGTTTTATTTATGATAATAAGAAAACTGTGTTTTTGTTCCCGAAATTTTTTTTTAGAATTAATTGTTTGTCTTTTGTGACATAATATATTTCCTTTACCTAAACCGCTTCAATGTGATTATTGCAAACTTGTTTGGGATTATTGTTTAAATGTTCAAGTATACATTTCAAACCATTTGTGATATGTTGCTTTCATTAATTTGTTAAAAGAAAAGTTGAAATATGCATTTTGAAATAGTCTTCAAAAACAGAGACTTTAATTACCGTAAAATCCTGCGTATAACGCTCACTTTTAACGCAAAAAATAAGATCGAAATTTAAGCGGGTACACGTTATACGTCTGGTATAAAAATAATACCTTCAGAAATAAAAAAAAATTAACTGTGCATTAAAAAAGATTATACTTCTTCAAAGATCGGAATACTACTTAGTTAAAAGAAATGCCATACCTTATCAACTTAAAAGGGTGTTTTTCTAGAATAATACTATCTTTTCCAAACCCTTGGGATAATACCTGGAATAAATTACTTCAAAATATAACAGATTTGCTAACGTGCATTGCAGGTTCCTTCGTAGAAAAAAGAAGCGGGGGGTGGGGGCGTTTTACGTATTTTACGGTACATGTTTTGGAATTAATTAATTTCGCAAATTCTAATATCTTAGCTAGTTATAAAATACAAATTATTTGTATATTATATACTTTTTTATTTTAATTTATGGTAGTATAGTTTTTAAAGAAATATAAGTTTATTCAAAAGCACAAATATGCGATTTGTAGATATAAGGAGTGCATTACATATATAAGGAATGCATTTACATTTCTATAACTTTACTGGTTTTTGTTGAATATCCCTAAATACTCGTGAGTACATACTCTATTTACTTTTACAATCTCCATCTTGAAGAACTTCTAGGCACGCCTCACGGATCTCTTCACACAGCCAATCACGTCATGCCTCTCAGAGACTGAGAAAACCCACATTCGCCATCTACCACATCGAAACCACCAGATATGGGATTAAGGACTGTTTTCACAGTCCAGATACCCAGAAGAACGCCCATTTCATATTTACTTTTTATGAATTCTCACTTGTCAAAATAAAAGCACTATTATTTTGTGTTATAAGAAAATAATTTTAAAAACGTTATAAATGGAAATTGTTAAAATGAATAGGATAATACGGAGGAACCCTTTTAAACCTTGGAAAAATTAATTATACTTCATAAAACGTAGTTGTCTTTAACAATAAAAACTGTATTTTCAAGAGAAAACATGCAAGTCATTCTATTCTAGTCTATTTAACAAAATCACAAATATAATTTTTTTTTTGTTTCGTTTCGATCAAGGTCAGCTCTCAGTAAACAGTTCAAGCAGTGAATCGAAATTTTTCTTCGCTGATCTTCCGAGAATTTTCCCTTACAGAAGATACATTCAGCACCTTTGTTTTCAAGTTCTTTAGTTGATGATATATGAAATCCATTACAGATAATACATCAAAATAGAACGATTATAGTGCTGAAGCTGGAATCTTCTCTACAAAGTTTAGGTCTTGAAGAGGTCGGTCTTAACAGAGGGTCTTTGAATGCTCGGTTTCCTTTGTAGTTTTGAAGCTTCTGTTTTTTTTTTTACCTCCGAATGTAGTTTATCCTTTAACGCTTATTTGGGGAGTATGCTGTTATGGAAGAGATCCAGTTTTTTTGTATTCCATGCTACCCGACACGTCCTCTTGAAGGATTACCTTTAAACTAAAGGACAAAACGTTCTATTTTAAATAACAATATGATTCAAAATTAGCTAATTTCCTCTTTCAATATTTCGGAATATATTTGTATCTGCAATTGACTGATGTAAATTTGCCCCTCCCCTGCTTTGCTCTTTTGCAGAGGTGTTTTTTAAAAAAAAATCATGATAATATTGTATTGTATTTTCTTGTTCATACATGGTTTTTGTAGCATTTCTTGTTTATTTCGATGGACCATTTTGTAGCTCTAAACCATAGGTTCACAACGTAGGCGATAACGCCCCCTTTGGGCTTTTGAGGCTTTCAGGGGGTCAGTGAAAGATCCAGAGAAATTAGTGGGCGTTGAGATGGCCCGGAGGAGCTTGGGCAGATTAACCAAAAAAGACTTAAAAAACACGCTGATTATGTATTAAAAAAAGTAAACTTTAATGCCGTTTACATTATGTTGATTATATGTATTTCAATCATTTCTATATCCTTGTACGAAAATTCACATATTTCGGAAGTTCAGGAAGTGGATGAAAAATTAAAGATCACATTACATTAAGACCTACATAAATTGAATGATATAGCGCATTTTAATTCTGTAGCGTACGTGTTGTCTTTGTCTGCGAGCAGTAGGAAACATGTTTCGTCCACTGCATTTCATTACGTATATATAAAGAAACATAATTAAATATGTTGACCAGGAACGTGATTCTTTAAAGGCTGAAATTGTCAATTTATATTATTTTGAAAGCAATAGTTATTACGAATTACTTCGTATCATCAAAACAGGCAAGCTAAAACTTTATTCCACTCTTTTAAATGAAAAAATTCAGTAGAGTTCCAATTCCAACATATATATCCTACCTATGACTAAATATATAATATTACACATTTAATATATCTGTTGTAATATAGATATTTCAGATGCGTAAGTAAACAATTAGGGCTTTAGAAAAAAAATGAATTTAAA